>JBAJNP010001151.1:0-61022 GCA_036877545.1 Yasuhikotakia modesta
TTTAAAGATTATAATTACAGCCATTTTCCAAAAGTTCAGGGTCATTACAGTAATTATAGAAACAGTATCTGTCTTGCGTGATTCTCAGGAGATGCAAGTTCAATGTTATGGTGTCTGTTTCTGCTGTTTTGTTCTCCTCGTTATTTGTCACTCATACCATCTCCTGGTACAACATATTCCTCATGTTTAAATCCGACAAACTCTGGATCAAACAATTTTTCCTTTTTTTGTTATTGCCACACAAATGTGTAGAGCAACGATCTGGCTAAGCAGAAACATGTACCATGCTTAACATAAATCATATTTTTAAATAATAAGAAAGAAAAAATGAACAGTACTTAGTGTATGAGTATTATTATTTGTAGTAATAGAAGTCAAGCTATAATTTATCTATTTGTGTTTTTCTGTTATTTAGTCTATGGCAGCTCATAGAACAAAATGGTTAAATGTTCCTATTTGGTTCCTATTTGATGTAAACAAATTTGGTGTCTGTAATTCAGACCCTCTAGTGCCACCAACAGTTACAATTGTTCAGCCATTTTGAATATTCAGGAAAAAATACTTTTTCAAACTTTTTTTCCTAGCATTTGTCCAATTTGCACAAAATGTGGTATGTATCATCTAGAGACACTGATGATAAAACTTAATGTTAAAGCTTTTTGATAAACACAACTGCTCTTTTATACCACATTCACAAATTTAAGAAAGAGCTTGCCAAAATAAACAAGAGGCTCTTCACAACACTTTTGTGTATTGACATGAAACATAACACATGACATTAAACCCATGACATGAAGCACAGGTTTGACACCACCTACTGGTTCAAAGATGTGAAAATTGATTTTTGTTTATGAGGTATGAGTAAAATGATCTGTCTCAAAAATGACTTGCTGTATTTACATTAAACACTGCAGTGTCATTGTGTCCACATCCAACTCATAAAACATTTTGGTGACAGTGCCACCTATTGATAAAAAAATAAGTCAATTCATTTTATTTTAAGTGGTATTATTTATGTTTTGTTGTTTTAATTGCTGATTGGCTACAAAAGTGTTGTGTCTGTTTTTCTCCTGTTTATGGTTCACAGCCAAAGCCATATTTTTATAGCCAGAACAAACACAACATTTTTTTCTTCTGTTTGGGTGTTGATTTCAATTTTCAGCAGCACTTCTCAGAAATCACATACTCACCTTTAATAAAACTTAACAAAGTTGTGACCGTGTTAACGCTGGAATATAGCTTAAGTGCATGTATCTTTAAAACAAAAGGGGTAAATATTGAACAGTCATTAGGTTTTATTTTGTTAATTAATTACCTGATCCTAGGAAATCTCACAGCACCCACACAGTGATGAAAATCAATGTGAGCAAATGGGCTCTGTGTTGAAAGTTGCCCAATAATTTAGTAATAGTTTTCTGAGTCTGCCTTCTGAAAGGTTCTCTTTGGTCTGTGCAGGGGGCGATATCAAAAGTGTTGGGCAGTACACATCTGTAGCTTTGAAGGAACATTGCTTCCAACCCCAGGACTCTGCGGTTTTATTAGTAAGAGCACAAAAACACACAAATCCTCGACTGCACAGTTCACACATAAAGCATCTTGTCATTTTTACGAGAATCTCTCTTTTTACACCTCTGCTCCTCTGAGCTCAGATGACGGGCACATAAATAAAACATGTGTTGAACACTGATTACTTAAGCTTATCTGCTAATGTGCTTTGACTTTGTTTGGCTCTCAGGGACGTGACACAGTAGCCAAGCAATTCCAACAAAACCTTGTCTGAGAGGGAGGAATTGTCCCTTTAACGCCCTATTTTTCTCATTATGTTAGCTGTTATTGTTTCCGCGAAGTGCCGCCAGCCAAAAATATATGGTTAGCTTTTAGCCTCTTCATGAATGCTGTCTGCTGCTCATCTGTAACAGGAATAATAGGAGACGTCTTGTGTGGGTGAGAGACAAGGGCTGAAGCTTTCTTCGGCACGCTGACACCCTGTAATCACGTTTAGAGCGAGAAATGAAATTTGCCTCTGCGGCGGGAGACACCGCAGCATCTCCTGTTCAATTACATACGGCAGCTTTTCACTCTCTCCGGTGGAACAAATAAGTCCCTGTTATGTTTTTCTTTTACACTAGCTGGGTTAAATATAAATGTTTAATTTGATTTAATGCTGTTACGGTCATTTATATTTATATGTAATAATTTAATAATAATATTTATTTATTATTTAAAAACAGTAACATCATTTGGAAATATTTGTTTGCAGCACGTGAGTCCAAAGAACTTCATCATCTGCCATTGGTTAGACAAAAAGCCCCGCCCTAAACTCATTCCATTGGTTGAGCCCATGTTTTTGTGTTATGCTGGGTGGAATGCTCAGATATATAGTACTGTATTGTATTAATTTATTTGAAAAGTTTGCATACATGTGGTGTTTAAGAGTCTATTGCAAACTTTAGCAATCCTTGAGGTATAATTACAATCAAGCTTCATCTCAGAATAGCTCATGGTGGCTTATTAAACTATTAAGAGTGACCATTATTGGTTCACAGAAATGAATGTCATCATCGTCATTAAGGCCCCAAGTCTGTTATATTGTTCAGCACGCTTCCTGTCCCCGGTGTGACATCAGCACTACCTTCAACTTCAGTCATTCTTAGATGTAAATTACAGTAGAACAAAAGCAATTAAATTCACGTGGAGAGCAGCTCTCAAGGTTGTTTTTACAGTTAAGAGCCTATTTGTGTGGCAGTCACATCAAAATGTTCTTTGCCAACACTGTTAGATTTAGACATATTTTAATTTGTTTTTGAAAATTGCAAGTTCCAATCAAATTGTTTAAATGCCATGCAATTTTGGAATCTGAGGTGCAGGAGTTTTCAACCATTTGTACTGTGTTTAAACAGTACTGAGATTTCATAGATATGTTTTTTTCCTTTTTTCCTTTGTTTCCTAGCTGTAAAATACTGTGTACTTCTAATACTTCAGTTTGTCACTTTAAATGTCAGTCAGATGGTCTATTAAGGTCTGAATAGGCAGTTCTTAGCAAGAATAAGCTGGAAAGTGGACCAGACATTATTCCCAGTAAAAAGTATGACTAGCATGAATAATGGGGTGTTACTCATGTAAGTTTTGTTATATGATCATTATTTTTTTCATGTGTCCCCATATGGTCAATGTCAATGTCAGTTTTGAACTAGAAACAATCTCCTTGCCCTGACTTTGTTAAAAAAACAAAGAAAAAAAAACACTTTTTTTTCTTTTCAAAGCCCCTTCTCTTTAGCAATGAAATGTGCCCTAGAATGGGGTGGAGGAACACAACAGAAGAGTAAAAAACTTTTCTAAAAAGGCTTTGTTAGAGACTTTTCGTGTCGCTGTGCTGTGCACTTTAGAACAGTATCAGGGTTCAAGGAAGGCTCGGATAGGCAGTTGAATCCTGCTCTGTGCTTTCATTTAGCAGGCAATTTGCCAGTGAGCCAGCAAGAAAATGAAACTCTGGCTGTCTTTTCATCACCAGTTGAAAAGTCGCTCAGTTTCCCGCTCGTGTAGATGGTGCTAATTAGTGCACCCTGGAGATTACCCAGAAGGCCACTAAACCCTTGGTCCTACATTCTTCCACCCCCAACTGCTGGCCAAAGCTAAAAATAAAGGGGCTCGTTTCTCCTGATGAAAGTTAGAGAGGACTGCAATTACAGTAAGGGTGAGGAAACAAGCCGTCCTGCTGTGCCTTCCCATCTCGCTGTGAGAGCCACTGGAGATGAAGCTTCTATACACTCTACATTCACTAACAGTGCAATAACATTCAGATTACTGTCTTTATGAAACATACAATAACAGCCGTGCCTCTCATACCTCTTTGTGTTCCAGCCTTATTATTAAAAACGACCCTACTGGGCAAGCTGCCATTAAACCAGATTAACTAGAACACATTTACAGGCATATCATTAGCAATCAATATTTCCTCAATCCTTTGAGATGCAAAATCTTAATATACATTCAAAATCTACAACACTGTACAAATGTTCTTCTACAACAAAACTTTCCTTAAAGTTCATAAAGAGCGTCTATTGAAGATATATATTCTAAAAAAAGAACTATGAATTACTGCTACATTTCAACATCTTTGTGACATCACACCACTGCATTAGTTGTGAGCAAGTTTATTTTTAGAGTCATTGATCATTTAAGTCTGATCTTACCAATTTGTGCAACATATTTCAGCATGTCTTACAAATGTCACAATGCAATGCAGACTTTAGAATAACATTAGAATAATCTCTGCATCTTAGAAGCTGTTATTCTAGGATAAGAGACTGCAGTTAGTGAGAAATACTACAAGACAAAAACACCCACAGTGTTGTGATTTGACATCACCAGTCACATAATGAACAGTGCTGTTCATTAGATTCTATTTTGTGACTTAAGTTCAGTAAACAAATCTTTTTCTTAAATATTTATTCAAATGCAGGTCGGGTAACACGTAAGTCGAGAGCTACAAAATGCACAAACATCATTTAGATTAAAACAAATCATCCTTATTAGGGAATATTGAAACCAAGAAATATTTTGGGTAGTTTAATGGGGCGTCACCTTCATTGCAGACCCTGAACAGTAAATATTATAGCACGAGGCCGTTCTGATGGATTTGTCCATTTGAAGCACCCCAGAATCCAGTAGCATCGTTTTTAAGTGTTCAGACACCTCTTCCTCAACCCTCCTCCTCATTCTGCTGTAGGGGTGTTGTCAGTTCTGATTGCCCACATCTCTTCACCTATTGAATCCCTAAACTCCTCTTCCCTCATTAGTTTCCAGTGCTTCCTCTGCCTTCCAAAAGAGCAGTCCATATTAATTCCCTGTGAACTGCCAGAACCAATCAGAGTCACCGGAGCGGGTGAGATAATACTTTCACTATCATTTTATCTTGGAGGGTGATGGGAGATTTGGATGAATATAAAGAAGGAGAGGGAGAAAGTGGAGACAGTAAGTGAGATGTGAGTTTCTTTAGTTGGGCTCTTGTCATTAAACGCACCTTCTGAAGGAATAATTGGGATTTGGGCTCCAAAACAAAAGAAAGAATCGGAGAGTTTCACAGAAAGCCAGTAGAGTGCAACTGATAAAAGTTGTTTGGGAAAATGGAGCCCAATTATGTCGAAATATTTTATATGTGGATGACATTACACACAGTTGCACGTGCATTGAGAAGATCTACACAGGCTTTTGAAGGAACATCAGGGCTTTGGGTTCTAACCCTGGATGACCTTCTGCTGAATAATCACTGGCTCTATCTTCATCTCCTCTCAGCCTAGATGTGATTGTTTGATGTGTGCGCTTTAAATAGCCTCTCCTCTTCCATTATTCATTAAAATTATTTCCTGATTTGGGACATGGGTCGTTTGTGCCCTGCCTGATCGGACTGGAGACAAGTGTCTCTGTCTGCTAAACAGCTTCAGTCTGCATTAAATTTTAAATCTCGGGCTCATAAGATGGTATTTTTGTGGCTGTAATTAGGGTTATGGTAATGAGCATTGTTTTAAAGTTGGCTTCCAGCTGCCTTTATCGTCTTAAAACTGCTTTCATACAGAGCAACTGAGATTGCAGATAGATGGACTGTGTCAGACAAAACAACAATTTGTATGTAAAAGTTTTAGTTTGCTTAAAGTTTTCTTTCTTAAGTTATAAAATCAGAAGCTACAAGGGGGTTTTAGGATTAAAAACGTTTGTAGTGTAAATAGTGTGAGTAGTACAGTATAGTACAGTGTTTCTAATTTGTATTATTTTTAATGTATTTTTATTATTTAGTGTTAGGAATTACAGTGGCAAAGTTTTAAAAGATTCAATGACATCATTAAGTGAAATCAGAATTTACATTCCTGTAGTTCCTGTGTGGAATACTCCATGTTCATGGATAACAAATACAAAAGTGAGTGAGAGAGAGAGAGAGAGAGAGAGAGAGAAAGAGAATAATCATTTTTTTCTGTTGGTCATGTACCTGTCCTGAAGATGATGAGGTTTTGTGATGGACGTTGCAGGAAACCTGAGAAGAGGGAAGTAAAAAATACAGTAATACAATTCCAGCGACCTAACATTGCAATGATACATCCCGGTGATACATACGGTACATAAAAATAAATAAATAACAATGTGCTGAAAACCGATTTAATGGATGGAGGTTATTAACAATAAAACATTGTAACTCGTAAGACAGACAGAGACAGAAATAATAAAAGGGCTTGTTGGGGAAAAAAAAAGTTAAACAACGAGTGACAGAAGTCATTTCTTTTCATCACTGAAGTATCTTCTGAAAAGCAGATGTGGTAGATTTCATCTGGGTCTTTTGTTTTGGACTTGTCATTGAACTCTAGTGGGAATTGTGCCGCACTCCAACTTTGATGCACTCGAAGCACAGAGAAATGAACCATCTGATTTATTGCTTGTGAGACAGCAAGGAGGGGCGGAGACTGTAGGAAACATGATGAAATTTAATTAATGCTCTTATCACGTTTATTTCACCTGCTGTGTTGGTGCCGCCGCGGCTCCGAGATGTGAAATTACCTCCCGTGAATCAGAGAGATTGTGGGGAAACGAGCGCTCACAATGCAGACCGTCGGCGTGCAAGTTAAAAAGTCCCTCAATTACTGTCATTCACACCGTCATTGTGACGCGCGTGGGGAATACAGCATCCTTCGCCTTTCAGCCGGCTGATCAAGGTGAGCATTAACAGTAGGTGAATTAAACATCGCCAACAGCCAATATACTTCATGTCAATAAGCTTTATTTACAGCAAAACATCTGTAGCAGGGACTTACGGTTTGATTCTCTTGAAATTAAATACAATATCTGCCGAAGCCTTTGTTGTATTGGTTATGTGACAGGAGAATTATTTCAGCTCACCAACCTCGCACAACTATATGCTGTATTGCCACAATAAGCTTGTTTTCAGCAAAAATTATGTGCTAATGTTTAATGCAAATCTGGCTAAGTGTCATTATTTTTGACAGTAAATGTTTTCTATGCCAGTTAAATACAGAGACAAATCCATTGGTAAGTAGATTTGACCACAAAGTGTAACCACACAGTTCTCAAAGTGTTTACTGAGACTCTCAAAGTGTCAAGATCTGACTGGTTAACATGGACTTATTAACCACTGCTAGTGTGTGCTGTAGCTTTGTCTTATTGCATAAAGTTAAAATATAACAGTTTTTAAACAAAAATAAAACAATAAATCTTTTTAATGAATATAATATTTAAATATATAATATTGTATTGTTATAAAAATATTTTTATGAATATGTTTTGCCAGTTGTTTTTTTATGTTCCTAAAAGCATTAAGTTATATTTTCTCTATCTGCTGTTTTTAACACTGCTGTTGTTCGGTAGCAGAGGATTGAAACTCAAGTTCTGACATTTTGTTTGGTGACACCAGTGGCACTGAAATTTCACATCACCTTTAAACATTTTTTGTCTCTTTATTTTGTATAGAGATCTGCAAACGTGTACTGCAGACATGTGGTCAGGAATTTCAAAAACCCGACTTCCTAGGAGGCAGATCCGCAGCTACAAGGTGCTGACAAACTCCATCTCGTTCATCTGAGCCTGTGAGAAGGGTGAGAGTGGTTATGGAATATTGATGCCCCTCTGGCATGGGCCGCATACAAACCAAATAGGTTTATGTAATTGTGACCGACACCATTTTACGGTGTATGTGGATAAAATTGACATTCCCAATTTTGCTTTGGTGCATTTTTAATGCTCAAGACAGGAAAGAGTAGTGGAGTAGCAAATGAGCAGGTTTAAACTTTATAAATATCCATTTGGAAAATTGTGTATTGTGTTATTGTCCTCAGGTGCTACCAATTAGTCAAAGGTTAGACTGGAATGGTGAGGCAGTTTGTCACTGCTAATGATGCTCCCACAACCACTTGCCATACAGACACTGTTAACCTTTAATGTTTTTGCTCTCTTTTAATTGTTGCTTTACCCCTTATGATTACCATGGTGACCTTGGCAGGAGAAGTATGAACTCAAGCCCACTGTGTGTTGGTTGCTTCGTGAATGATCTGCAGAGTTCATTCACCCATAGGGGAACACATTGACCTTTGGAATGAGACATTTTTATCTGGGTAGCATTTACATAACTCTCTCCAAGATTCATTGCTAGGCACTCAGAAAAAATGCAACCCAGTTTGTCTCTTTATCTGACCTTGAGACTGTTCCTCATTATTTTCTGCGGCTGTAATTCAAACCGTTTATAGCGTTTAGTGCTCATTTAAATATCTTCCACACTTTATGAGCTGTGTACCCTCATGTGCCCTTTTCCTACTTGATCCCACTTAGACGCTGGATTCAGTTACTGGTAACTTCCTGGAGTGGTGTGGAGAATGTTGTTGAGCAGATGCTTCTGGAAGCTCTAATGTTTTTTTTCTGCTGTTTTTTTCCTGTTTTAATTGTTAAAATGCAACGTGTGTATTTACTTTTGTCGCATTTTTAAGATGCCCTTGTTAGCTATGTTGACCTGTGCTATGTTTAAACCTGTTTACATCACCAATGTTGCTGGTGCTCCCACCACTCTTCTTAACTAGCCTAACTTATCTAACTTTAAGACTTTTTAACCAGCTTCTTTAGAAATAATGAGCATGGCCATGCTGGTCCAACAGCCAGTCCAAACCAGCACTAACAAGCACTAATCAGCTTGTACCAACATTAAACTGTATTCTAGGTTATAGTGTCTATTTCTGATGTTAGTTTGGAGGTGAATTTCCTGTCACTCTGTCATTACTTGTAACTACTCCTGGTGGGTTTGACGCCCACCCATCTATTCCTATTAGAGGAGCCTAATTCACAGCAAAATAACAGCTGTGTAACAGGCACCATTACAAGACAAGTGCAACCATCTTTCTTCATTAGCTGTAGCTAACAAGAAAAAACAAACAATAACAGTAAGCAGTATGCCCCCTTAGGTATGTTTGGGCCCTAACACAATAAGACAAGCCAGAGTCAAGCATTGTTAAAGTTTGTTTTTGTCAGTTCTTCTGCACTTCCTGTGGTGTTCCTGTAGTTTCAGATGACCATCCTTCAACCATTAGTCTGTGATAGATGTCTTTGTGTAGAGTAGGGTTCTACAAAAAGTCCTACTCTTATTGACTGTGAGATCCTTCTATATTGCAGGATATACATGAGTCTACCTTATCTTTATGTCCTGGAGAAAATATCAGGTTGAGGTGGTCAAGCTGGTCAATGTGTGGTTTCTGTGGTTGGAATCCAGTAGCTTTGAACAAAATACCAAAGTTCAAGAAACTGTAAATCCAGCTATGACTAAAGTTGGTTTTAGCTGGGTAAAATATTGGGTGTAAAATACAGATATTAGGCCCATTCACAGCCTTATGGCTAAACACAAAGCAACATTTAGGGACGAGAAGCTGGGAATTAGCTAGTTTAATGTTGAACAGATATATATTGTTTTGAGAAGACAGCATAAATGACAGTTTTGGCAAACCATTATTTGTGTGTTCATGCAGCCAAGAACTAATGGTTTAAGCAAGCAGTAAATTAAACCAATCTGAGCACCCCTCAGCCGGCTCTCTCAGCATGAATATAATTGGCATTATTGACAATTTTGAAGCATTTGGAAGGGGAAACGGTTTATTATGTCAGGAATTATGGATTAATAAATTGTTACAGGAATACAATGGTACAATTTAACTATATTAAGAAAGAGAGAAAGATGAAACACAAAACACAATGTTTCTCAAACAGTTTTAGGATTGCTTTGCTAATTCATATAATTGTTTATTTCTTAACTAATGTCTTCACATATGAGGAAAACAGATCTCACACCTGATAATTAACATTTTAGCATCTTTTGTGTTTTGACTCAAAGTTAATGCAATTCACACAACATATTATTTCACTTGTGTGCCAATGTACACGTTGCCCTTGATGTTGAACAGGTAAATGAATATTATGTGCTACATACTATGCACCACATGAAATGTATGCAAATTGCGTTGCATGGGGCGAGTTCATTGTGATAGATACCTCATTGGGGTTGAGTAGTTACTGCAGTCCTGCAGAGTGTGTAACATGCATGTATTGAACAACGGGCACTGTGCACAAACCTAAATCTCAATAAGCTTATTTTGTGTAATTAAATTTTAAGAGATTACAAAATTTAGCTTAATTATCACAGGAAACATTGACCTTTAAAAGAAATGTCTCTGTATGTCTGGTAAAAGTATGTGGGTTGGGAAATAGTCACTAACACACTTATTAGTAGATCTAGACATTCACACACACAAATGCAAAAGGTGGTTTAAAGGTTACTCTGGTAGAAATACGCAAAATACATGTTTTCCCTCAGCTGAAAAACTTCACAATAGATAACATGAGTTTGTGGGCTCTGGCTAATTAAGATACACCACTTTCCTCCCCTTTACATTCCCCCTCTGGGTGAGACACTCTTGGCAACTGCAGAGCCATCACACTGTATTATGGCAATATTAATTTAATTAGATCCACCACTGGGCACAATTAAATCTTTCTCTGTGCACATACACCAGAAGGAATCTTTCGCTTTCTTTGGTCCTACAGGCACAATCTGTAGGATTTCACTACTTATTTGATTAACATCAGATTGTTGCCAAACATGGTTTGAGTCTGTTTATTAATAATGCTGATAGATTGCTGGTTAGTGTGTTGTAGGGTCCAAAACTTGGACACCACTTGTTAAAATGCTTGTGTTTTGCATCCTTTTCCTAATTTTAAAAATTGTAGTTATAAATTCCATTAACACAATTTGCTGTGTTCCCTTTTATTTTATTGACCTTATGCACTCAAGCTGGCAAAAGGCTTTACAAAATTGTGCAAAACCTGGTGATCCCTGTTATTTCTGCATGACTTTAGAATGATTCGAAGAATGTTCCTTTTAGGCTGCATCCAAAAGCTTAAACAGCTAATTTTTTGCCTCACTGTCCAATCAGGCAATGACCTCACAGGAAGTGTTTGTGCACAAAGAAAAAGTTTCAGACAGGCTTTATAGGCAAAATAACTTCAAATTTGAAGTATAAACAGAAAGTACTTTGACGAACAAATATTTTTATTAAATATTTATATTACAATATTTATATTGCAATAATAATTTCTTGACAGAATTGAAGGTAAAAGTTTAAAAAAACTGTTCAACCAATCACCTTCCCTGTGGGTGATACACATTGGTTTTGTTGGTGGGTGATACACGTTGTGGGTAAACAATTGGTTTTGGACGCAAGACGATCTGTCCTCTTGCACAACATGGTCAATGGTTGCTTAGTTGATTGATTGACATTAGTGACCAAGACATAATGTTAAATGTAAAACTCTACTGTATCCATATAACAAACAAAAATCAGAACAGGAACTTTTTGATGGCGATGAGAAAAAAAGTAAAAAAAAATCTCACAGACAAGGAAAGACAGTCAGAGAATCATTAGCACTTTAGCCATCTCTGTGTATGGCAGTCCAGACGTACAGAAAACCAATATAGTACATAATTTTGTGCTGATTGTGTTCTGAGACTGCAGTAATGAAGGCTTCAGCAGCCGCAACAGTAGAAGGCTGTCTGAGAAGACAGAAGGAGCAGAAAAAGATTAAATTCTGTGGGGAGTATTTTGTCTGGGAGATTGGTTCTTATCACCCGGCTCTGCTCCGGCGTTCCATGTGGGAATGTGGGAAAGAGGGAGTGGGGAGATGAGAAAAGAAGAAAGGGGGTATTAAGGGTGGATATTTAAGGATATTATTAATCCATTTTTCCATGTTTGACATTTGTCGATGTATCTCTTCAGATCGCTTTATTCTGGACGAGCGGCGCTATTATTAAATTCCGTCCTGTCATCGTGTTTAACATTCCCTGTAAGCCGATGTGTGAAGGTCTGGTGTTTTTCTAATCACATGTCTCCTTTTATCTGTGTAATCTTCAACTGTGTAGGTCATTATGAATGGATATTTAAGTCCCTAATTAATGGAGTGTCTGTCACCTTTCTCTTTGTAGCTGTATAATATTATCATATGCTAAGTTGGCATTGTACTGAAAACTTTTAATGGGCCTCAATGTTGTTCTGGAAAAAATGTATACTAATTAGATATGGTGTTATATAATAAAATACTCATAGTTTTCATACTTAATGCAGATTTCAAACTGATTGAGATGAAAATACTTGATAAGTTTTGTTCACGTTATAGATTGTTTAAAGAAAAACCTGTTTTAATAGTAATTTTAATAATATTGATGATAATATTAAATGACATTCATTATAAGGAAATGCATTTGCTGTTGAATGTTGATGAATGACTGTTTAATACTAACTGATGGGTTTGAAATGTAAGACTGGCAATAACTATTCTAAATAAAACTAGAAAATGCCTCGTTTTCCAGATATTTATGCAGCGTGAGGTGGATTGGAAAAGGACAGCTATGTATTATGCATATGTAACAATTCATCTGCACTATAAACCTCAGCCCACTTTTACATGTGTGATGGTGGCTAGCATGGGCGCTTTGATAAGGAAGCTGTCCGGCACATCTCACAGGCTTTTTAGATTGATCGCTCTCACCTTTCCAAAGAAATGGTGGTGGAGGGAACGTTTGAAACAGATGAAATCACAAAGCAATCAGTGTACTGTCACCACTTTGCCGGGCAGGCTGGCGAGCCGATTGCCTACAGAACTAATCCAGCCTCCCTCACAAAACACAAAAAGTGGACCGGCTCTAATTGAAATCCATCAGGCCATCAGGAAAATACATTGCTGATGCAAGTGGGACATTTTATGGCTGTTGTATAATAAATTGTATTTTCAAAATACATTTGCTTGATGATCATGAGGTGGTGTGAAGGGAGCGCTTATCGGCCTCATGACCGTGCCGTGTTTGAAATGAACTGCCGCAATAAAGTCGGTAGAATCCGAAATGGGATTAAATGTCGTCGTGTGGCTGCTTTGCATTTTTCATGATAATTACAGGGAATTAAATTTATTTTCACCGGCCGTCTTAATAAAGCAAATCAATATCTGAAATTGCAGAATGAGATTGCAATACTTGACTATTGAGCTTTTGTTTCTTGTTGTGTGGCACAGGGGAAATATCTTCTGTCCTGTGTTTCTGGAAGTCCTTGTGAAGTCTCTTCAGTGTTTAAAGTAGCTAATAACATTGGTCTGTTTTGTCTTTCATTATTAATGGATCCTGGATACTGTGGGACATACAGAGGGCGGAAACTCTCTAATCTTTATGATGCCAAGTATCAACACCTGCTCTTCTCACGTTAATAAATATGATAGCAAGGTGGTAATAAAACTATGCTCAAGGGGGGGCCGTATATATATTTGTGTATACAGTGTTCCTGCAGGCTGAAGTTTGTTCCGAGCAGCAGGTTAGTTTCCAATTCTCTTTTTATTGTGTGTAGAGGTTTATTTACTGGCGTCTACTTTATGAAGGAGAGAGATGAACAAAACAACAGTAGTACAGCTGTAAACGAAAAGTTCAGACTTTAAATTCTGATTGGCTGATGTACACTTGTAGCCACACATTCTGTAACACAGAATGTACACACTGCTTGACAACCATAAACAGCCTACAGTTATGGTCTGCTGGGTAAGGTGTTGGGCTTGTAATCAGTAGGTTGCTGGTTCGATTCCAGTGCTGCAATGTGTGTTAAATGCATGGGTAACCAAAACATGTCACTTTCGCTTATTCAAATAAGTTAAGTTGCTATCTACATTAATGAACTAAATGTACAATGATTAACATTTAAGAGTAATAATAAATGTAAAATCTTTTTATATTTCTGTTGCCACCTTTTAATAAAACATTCAAGTCTGTGCATTACATTCATTTTTTACCACATTTAAGTGTCTGCACCCTTTGTATTAAATGAAGTTAATTATTGTTTTTTATTAATTTTGGATAAAGACAATAAAGCTTTCTAAATTATTTGCTTTGTTGAATGTAAGCTTTAAGTAAACATAGCTGACCTACGACAGAGAATTTGTATAGCAATTATTTTGTATTAAAAGTTTCTGAAAAGCTTCTCAAATTAAATTTTTGGGGTCGTTTTGTGGGCAACTGAATGTTCCAGCACTGAGGCATTACAATGCACATTTTACCACAATAACCATTGTTGGCTTTTTGAGAGCTGTGGAAAATAGTTTGTCTTATTGGCGCAGCCAGGCTGAGGATTAAGGTCAACAGTCTCTCACTATGAATTGCCACAACAGATTGCGAGTTTGCATATTTTATGTTGATTGTAATTAGTTAATGGCTATGTTGAAATCAAATTAAATTCCTAAACAACTGAAGCGGAGTCCCCACTTGACCAGACTTTTTACTGTTTTTAATGAAACTATTGAATAGGCTGTATGAGGCAGTGATTTGTGAAGCCTGGCCTGAATGATTAGAAATGATGAATTGAGCTCTGAACTCGTCTGCTCATCTCAGCTCTTGTGAATTATGAGAGACAGTAAAAGTGGCAGCGACATTTAATTACGGGGAGAATACAACATCGCTGATGTCCGTTCTCCATTAAAACACATCCAAAAATAGAGCTCACATCCCCAATTTTTACAATTGCAGGTCACAAATCTAACAAATATTGAAATTGTAAGATAAAACATTTGGCTGAGGAAAGATTCATTTTTGCTGTTTCTCATTTCAGTTATTTTTATCTCTCTTTATTAAAGCACAACAACTCTATTTGACTAAAATCAGAAATATTTTTTGTCAGTTTGTAAAGCCACATTTTCAGGCTGATTTTCATGCCAAAGCAATGCAGCCAATCATATTTTGGCATTGTTTTCTGTGTGTTATTGAAATAAAATGCTAATGTAGGTACTCTCTCTCTCTCTCTATGACACACAGGCTCCATAAGAAGGGTCATATTAGACATGTTTTTTACCATTTTATGGCTGAAAGTAGAATAAAGCTAATAAACAAACTTTACTCTTCACACTTTTGGAAAAACTTTAATTGTTTGTCTTGTTTATCAGTTTATTTGAACAATTCTTAAAATCTTTCAACTTCATTTCATGTCCATAGGTCTTTCTGTAGCTCAACTGGTAGAGCATTGCGTTAGCAGCACAAAAAAAGGTGTGGGTTTGATCCCAGGGAATGTAAGTACTGGTAAAAATGTATACCTAGAATTCATTGTAAGTTGTTTTGGATAAAAGCATCTGCCAAATAAATAAATGTAGGTCTTGCTATATGATGTTTGCTGAGTGTACATTAAACTGTTAATATGTTAGAGGACCTGTAGTGGCTGTCAGAACTGTCAGACATCAGCAGTTTTGCAGTAATCACCACCTTCCTGTGAGGCAGGAAACAGAGCAATGGACCACTATCACTCTAGTTAGTGTGTTCTGTGAATCAATGGCCTTTTTTATTCTCTTATCATTTACACAAGTATCCTAATTCACAAAGTAGTACATGTGCCCTTTTGTAGCTCTCTCAGTCTTACGTTGTAATGACCTTAAAGGTTTCCTGCACACACAAAAAAGAAAATTCTGTCTTCATTTAACACAAAATACATTTCCAAGAATGCTGACACTATTTTTCCCTATACAATAAAAGTGAATGGGGACTGGGGCTGTCAGTTATTAACATTCTTCCTAACATCTCATTTTATGTGCCACAGAAAGTCACTTGGGATTTGGAACAGCATGAGAGGGAGTATTGTAAAAGATGACAGGATTTTCATTGTTAGGTGAATTATCCCTTTAAAGTCCCTTTATTTTCAGTTGAGCAAGCATATATATTGCTTTGAAAGAACTGGAGTCGGATCCAGCACAGTAAATTGTACTTTTATGAGCATTTTTACCGCAATATAGTAATGAATAGGGTCCAATTTGTTCCTTGGAAGATGAATAAGTATGTGTGTGATGAAAAGCTGAGGAATGATTTGATCAAAGTTAGATGTAAGATAAATGAGCCAGCACTAAGCCTAGAACTCTGAAAACTCCCCTGAGCAAACACAGTCTTTCTTGGCCACTTTCCACAATGCTGAATGTGCAGCCATTTTACAGAAATCTATTGAATACCTGTGAGAGTGAAGATCAGCTGTCAAAGGTTCGCATCTCTAAATATATCTCTGCAGATGAATGTGTCACCGAATTCTCTCCTGTCCCCCTGCGCTCAGGAAGGCTTGGCTCACTGAAATGTGTTTGACTGAGTGGCTTATCAAGAAAAACAGGCAACTGCGGCCGGTGCCACTCTGTGTCTGGCTGTGACAGCTCTGGCTGAGAGGGAAAAAAAAGGGAGAGAGCAGGGTTTGGTGACCCTCACCTTTACTTTTCTCATGCTAAAATCTTTTGCTAGCTGTGTTATTGTTTTTTAAGCACTGCACAAAAATGTTTTCTGCCCTTAGGCAGCCATTATGAGGGAACTGTTAAAAGTTTACACAAAGCATATTTTGTTTGTCGGTTCATGTTGTGTAGTGCTGTGGGGAAACTGTTTAAAAATAGTTGTGGGGTTTCCTGCTGTTTACATAATGATTTGCTGTCATTGAAAGCTTTTTCATGCTAGTGAAAAAGTATGTTTTTCAAAATTATCTCTTGGAAAATTGTAACATTTTACACAGCAGTGATTTTGCATGATTTGTACAGTAATTCGAGTCATACAACATTAATTGGAAAAGGCTTGAAGCTCCACTCCCTAACCCCACCCCAAACCTATCAGCCAATGAGACAAAAGCAGATAATACAAAAACGTAAAAATAAGATTTGCAAAAATGTAAAATATTCATGTATAAAATAGATGACATCATGTTGGTTTATGAAATAATAAAAGTGACTTTTGAGTCAATATAGTATTTGCAGTCTATTTTACTTCAATTATGTGATGCATAAGTGAAACAAAAATAGCTTTGACTTTTAGTCAGAGTTGAAATTGACTGGAACGTGAAATGGTGCAGTTTGTGTTTCATACTAGAGTGGGACTCTAGTATGATTGGTTAACATTAAGTTACTTTTTTTCTTTGGGAAAAATACACATAATGCATTAACATCAGTTAAAGAACTAATAAACTGGATAAAAGTGATCTGTGTCAGCCAAACATAAGGTCATTTCAGAGGCACAGTACATTATTATGTTTAACGAAAAACAAATATTTAATTTCTTTAAAATAATGTGCACTGATTTATCATGCACAGTAAGACCAGAAAATGGTATTAGGACAGTAAAAACAGGGACAATTTGATTTCATGTTGACTTTAAAGGATTGCCATTCTCTAGAAAAACTGCTTGTCATTTCTTACCTGTCATGTGTATCAAGAATATTTCACCTAATCTGTTCTACAGTCTTACAGGCTTAAATGATGAATGTTATTATTCCATGAACACTACAGATATGAATCATGCGACAAGCATGTCCCCACAGATACAGTATTTTATCTGCATACACAAACACACACCCACCCACACACACTGTAAGGAACCCTGATTCAGTCAGATGTGTTCTTTGTGAATTCTGTGGAAAAAGTTTGACTTATTTACTTCTTCTGAAGATGATTTCTTTCTCCTCTCTCTCCTCTTTTCTGTGTTGTGTGTGAGGAATGAAGGTGCAGAGAAAAGGAGATTAAAACAGTTTTTTTGCTGTCCCTGTGGAGGCACGGCTGGTGTGCTGAGAGGGCAGAGTTTTCACTGAACGTTGTCATTGTTGCATTATTTATGGTTTTGTGCGCACCTATTATCTGTGTGTGCGCCAGCCACCCAGAACACACCTCTGTGTGTGTGTGTGTGGGTGTGTGTGTTTGGACATATGAAGCAGACAGGATAAATACATTTAAGGTGAGCAAAACGTGAACATGTCGGTGTCTCTCTGTGTTTTGTGATAATCAAGTGCATCTGCTGCGGGGACTGTATGGTGACAAACAGTTTTGAAGGTTAAATGAGTCTTTTATTTAATTCATTGACATCTGAGATTTGTTTTTTCTTCAGCTGTACTTTATTAGAACACCTAAAATCTAATACTGCTCTGTGGATGTGACACACTTGTGACAACTTGCATTGCTGAGTCAAGAACCCTATAATACAATCCTGACAACACAGTGAGTCCTTTATATTTAGCTACAAGCAGAGCACTTTAGAAAATGGCTTCTAATACTGAGATTCTTTTGGCTGTGTTTTCGTCTGCTTTGGAAACATACTGTACACAGACTGAGTATCAAGTTGTTTATTTAACAGCAGTGCATAGGGTTATAAAATATCTACTATATATATCTCTAGAACTGAATAGCTTTTTGTTATTTTGTCATTGTTCTATATGCTGTTACCTTGTGGAACAGAAAAGTAGAAATGTTTAAAGAATAGTGACACAGATTCTTTTCTGTACATCAACAGTTCATTCTGTCCTATCTGTGAAGGTCTACAAAGGACACAAAGCATAGTAAAAGTTTAAAAAGTAGTCCATATTACTGTACTGTTGATGCCATACAGTAGCTTTGTGAGATGAACAGGCCAAAACTGAATGGATTTTTCACTGAAAATCTTTCTCGTAATTGACGACAGATGGCATTTTCCGAATATGCATTTATGCAGTATGTGATTTGGTGGCTGCAGTGACTAATGTGTTAAATTTGATCTGTTCTTCTCAGACAGCGGTCATATAGTGCCCTCAAACTATTTTTGCAGTTAATAAAATGAAAACTATACCATGTACTAAAGATTAGTACACCTTTGCATGCCTGTATAAAACTTAAGTGCACTGTGGCCAAAATACAGCCCTTTTACCCAGACAGCTAATCCCAGTCAGACATATTGTACACAGGGGAGACAAGCTGCTGAGTCACTTTAGTATTTAATTTACTTGCACTCTTGTGTGATGACGGTATGGGATAAAAATGACATCAGTAAGAGAATGAATGAGTATAAAAAGAATCTTTGTCCTTCCAAATAGTCACTTTGTTTTTCAGGTAAACTAGAGTGTTGTGTTCACTCACAGCCCAAAACATATATGCAGTCATCCAACTAAAATAACTAAGCATTAACATTTCAATGGTTCATCTGGTAAGATGCAATTTACAAGCTCTTTTGTGCATTCAGGGCAGCAGAAGTAAAATACAATTTTCATGTGACATGACATTGGTTAATATTATACACACATCTAACTCTTGTTTCTCTTTCTCCATACTTCCTGTCTCAGACTGTCACTGCTACTTGATATACGTTTCAGTGTACAACAAAGCATTGTTTTGGTTTTGGTCATGTTTTAATTTGGTGGAGCTGGTCTTTAGCTGGTTAGGCTAGAAGAGCAGCTGACATTTTAGCTAAAACCAGTATTGTCTTTCATTTTTAAACCAGTTATTTCCATCTGTTCCAGCTAAGACCAGCCAATCAGCTTAAGATGTTTCAGTGGGAATGTTTAATAAAAAATGGTAGTGGCAATTTTGTAAAATTTTACCAAAATATTGTAATGTGGTGTTTGGTAGTACCACCTGCATTTTTCCAGAACAGTACTGAGGCGGTACCATGCGTATAGCATGCCTATAGTGTGTATATAGTATACAGAATAAATGGTCCTAGACTAATCCCTAATTAACCAATTAGGCTATTACATGTGTTACAAGGCCTCCTGTGTGTGTTGATTACCACTGTCTACAAACTCTTCAACTACAACTCTTCAAAATAAAACAGCAAATCCACATTTAACTAGGAGCAATAAAGTAAATTCACTGGGCTGCATAAAATCCTTCAGGGACTCATGCTGCAGTGCAGAAGCTGTCAGACGGCTGGCGGCATTGTTCAGAAATGAGCTCACTGTCTGTTTCTCTTGCTTCTGTTTAATCCAGCCACACCTGCCGTTTATCAGCTCTGTCAGTGATGCGTGAGGGAGGAAAATACAGGAGAAACTAAAGCATCAAGTCACATAAGGACAAACATCTTGATGTGTGAAGGCAGAGAGATGCAAACACAGTACTGTACACACATATGTACAGCAGGCCCAAAGGTATGTGCGTGTGGTTAAGTTTGGAAGTACATCAATTACATGAATGTCACTGCATTACAAATAAACTCATATAAACACTCTACTGTACATAACAATGGGTTATTTTTAACCAATGGCTCAGTAAAATATAGACGGATCACACAGTTGGGTAATAAATTACCCTATAATGGGGTGTTTGAGCATAAAATGCTGGGTTGTTTTTAACCCATGGTTGGGTATAACAGCCCAGCATAGGGTAATTTATAGCCCAACTCTTAGTTCAGCCCATATTTTACCCAGCCATAACTCACAAACAACCCAGCGTTTTACATATATACCAAGCCTGGTTGTCAGGCATTATTGGAACATCTTCAGTTAATGTAACCTGTGGCTAGTCAACTGCTAGAAAACCCTGTGTGAAGCAGAGGAGAACTGATGTCATACCCACAATAAGAGTCACCACAGGACTAGCAGATGAAAGCAGCTGGAAAAATTGTTCACAAAATTTAGTTTTGAGAAAAGATATGCTGTCATTTGTTTAACAAACACCATTTGGTTGATTTGTGTTTTTAATGAAATTCAATTAATATATTATGTGTCATATAAATGTATGGAATTATAAAGACAATCTTTACTTTCCATGTTTTTACAATGAATTTACATATCAATTTGGGTGGCAGCTGTCAACAGGATGTTACTGTAGCAATAGATTTACAGTCTTAAACTTCCTCCAATGACCCAGTTAGTGTCCCTTCAGGAAGTAAAATATTTTAGGCACAGTTTGAGCTTTGTGCTCCAAATTTCTCCTCCAGTCTGTTTAGTTATCCGCTAAAGGCTGCATTAGACTTCACATCTCTAAAAATCTAAACTTGTGAGTCTCTCACATTAAAATGTGAAGCTTTATTTGGACCCCAGGTTACAGATTATGTACTGTATGTCTAACCAGCAGTTCACAAATACACAGTCAACTCTCAAAATTGCCTCTAGGCCAGAGAGCTTTAGGGTATGTAAATGCAAAATTATATTAGACAGATTGAGGTTGGCTCCAGGCTAATATAAACACAGATGTGTTTATATGTGTGTGTGTGTGTGTGTGTGTGTGTGTGTGTGTGTGTGTGTGTGTGTGTGTGTGTGTGTGTGTGTGTGTGTGTGTGTGTGTGTGTGTGTGTGAAATAACATCTCTGGTCACTTCCTCTTTAGTACCAGCGGGTTCCTAAATGTCACTGATCCCTCGCTTTTCAGCATGTCTTCCTGAAGAGGGTCAACCACTTGAGCGGCAAAACCAGCCAATGTTTCTGTCACCCATTGATTAATATTGACTCCTCTATTCTCCAATGAGTGTTTTAGCCAAAACAGTTAGACAAGCCCAGTGGTCATGTTTATTCATAACTGACACTGACAAACATTATTCTTGATGTTTCTGAACTCTAAATATGCAAATGAATTTTCCCACAAGCACTTTTTACATACAATCTCAAGGCCACTTTAGCTGAACACTGCTGGTTGTCTCGAAAAGCCAAGCCGTTAAATGAGGTGCCATTATCGCAAGCCCACTTTGCCTGACAATAGTCAGGATGTCAAACCAACCTCTTTCACCACACGACACTTCAGGGCCAGTGAACTTAAGTGGATCCCAGATTGTTGGCTAAATGGATTAATTTTGCCATTGAATATGTGTTGAAAGACCTAAGTGTACTAGCAAGGTTGCAACAGTCCGTTTAGCAAGATAAATTGCATGTATAGTGAATTAGCACCTGCTGTGTGTGGTAGTAAAATGGGGGTGAAACTTTTCTTATGTGTTTCTCTGTGTTTTACCAGGTCAGCAAATTTCAGGCTGCACTTAGGCTGTGGTTCTCCCAGCAGGCAGGCTCTGATTGGCCCTTTTTGAGCCTCCAGTAGGTGATAAGAAGTTATGACCTGGACACCCGCTGCTGATAGAAGAAGTGCCACATACTGCAAAGTTGGAGGTAATTAGTTGCTGTGCTGCACCACCCTGGGCTCCACATTAGCGGTGAAGGGTGTATAAGTATGTGTGTCTGTGAATACACTCCTCTCGCACTGGCTCTGTCACACTGCAGTAGTGGTTTACCTCTGGGGAAAATTATACAGTTATTCCTGAAAACACAAAAGGAGCGTGTGCAGTTATATGTAGTACTTCTCTGTCCCAAATAAAACTGCTGATATAATATTTATTGCCTTTATCATTTTCTGATTAGCTGTAACAAATACTGTATCTGTGTGCAAATTCTTGCTTGATGTAGATGTAGGCTTCTGCTAATCTTGATTAAACTGTAAAAAATTATATTCTGTAACATAAATGTAAAGCCTTATAGATTTAAAGGAAACACATGAATATAATGCCTTGGATAGAGGTAGAGGGATTCCAAAAATCAAAACCTACAATTTGTATGTGTTTGTTGCATAATTCTGTGTAATTTATATGTTTTTGTTTAATATTTTTGTTTTAATGTAATATGTGAAGGTTTCGTTTAAATGATGAGTGAACAAGGCAAGGCTCACTGACGAAATGAAATGCAGGGTATGTTTACATTTCAGGTGAGGTAAAGTGATGTTGACAGGTCCAATAAAATGTGAATGTGCAGTAATGTGCTTCTCAGCAGAATTGTTTTCCACTTTTATTTCTGATATGTTGTATCTGTTCGGCTAAAACCTGAATCTTTGGCAACCAGCTGCTGAGGACAGTAAATATAGCAAGAATCGTTAAGGAACCAGAGCCATTAACTGGAATGGGAATTGTTAAATTCCTTACAGTTCCCATTTCCACATTAGATGTTCAGTATCTTTGTGTTTTCCCTGATTTTAGAACAGATACCTGCTATAAAAAGCTCTGCTTCTGGAGCTGCCGTTTTCACTGCAGCGGCAGCAACAGCTGATGGGTCTCTCTAGTGGCCGCTGGTGCAGAGCAGAGTGCACCTGCCCCTCACAGAGCCTTGCATCTGCTCCCACCCTGTCCAGACTGAGGCTCAGACTGCCAGACACACACACACACACACACACACACACACAAAAGTGTTCCCATGTGCAGCTGAAGATTGAGTCTCAAGTAGAGCAGACACATGTCACAAGGTCTGGGTGTGTATGTCCTGACTCTTTCTGTTGCCTGAAGTCTTGCTGGAGAAGGAGCGCAGTGTTCCTCTCCAGGAAAGGAATAGTGAGCCCTGTGGGATGATTGTTCTCTGTCTCCTTCTACTGCCACTCAGTCTTTTCATTTCAACCTCAGTTCTCGCTTTTGACCTCCTTTCTCTCTCGTTTCCATGTTTTTCAGAGAAACAGCACTAATGAATGGACTTGAATAGACATTGTTCAAGTCAAAAGGAACTGTTTATCTTAGCATTCTCCATAAAGGTCGGTAAAAGATGACCCAGAATCGTCTTTGCCAGGAGGCTATTACTTCACAACAAATCAGCACAACACAACATGAAAGGCTGCATTTACATTACAGGATTTAAAAATAAAGTGTGCAATTTTTGTAGTGTTAAAATAATTTCCTCATCTTTAAGTACCCTAATACCGATACCCTAATACTCTAATACCCAACTTTGTGTGAGTCATTTGTAGGTTGACTTCCTAAAGGTTGCAAACACTTTGTCTCATACAAAACATTGCTCTGTTTATCCACCATGACACCTGCTGGCTTAACCAATAGTATGAGTTTTGGGCGGGATAATTCACACAATAAAAAGAACGGGGGCGGGGCAGGTAGGAGCATTTAGACTGTAATATTATATCACATTTAATGTTCAATTTGTCATTGTCTCAGCTGAGATTCATTCATTAGGAACGACAGCTTCTTATGTGTGAGGCTCTCCATCAAGTTAACTAAACAACTAATGAACATGTGTCCTTCATAAAGCTAATCTACTGTGCTGGTGGCTGATAGTTCATCATTAGGTTGAGCTGAAGTATCTTCTCAAGAATCAATTAAATTGTGTATCTCCTGCATCTCTCCACTGTCTCTCTTTATTGAACCCCCTCCTCCCACCAAAAAGAAGACTGCATACTTCTGCTGGCAGTGATTGATGATGACAGTCATTCACACCTGCACAGTGATGTCTGATGGTAAAGAAACACAAGAAATTCAATTCCAGTGCTTAACACTGGGGTCGCACAGCAGATCTATAAATCAGAGCTACAGCTGTGTGTGAATGTTGCCTGAGCCTTCTATGGGCAAATCAGATTTTTCTGTTCATACTGTTCTGAAACAAATCTGATTTGTTAAACACACGCAAAATTCCTGATGTGTGTGACTTCATGTGCATTAACATAGCTTTAACACAGCATTTTTTAAAAGACAAATCGCAGATGACATACTCTATAATATAAGATGTTTCTCATAGATAGCAGTGAGACTAAATGGAGAGCAAACTGAAATGTTTGCTTGAGTCTTCTGTATCTCAGATATTTCTCCTGAAAAAATTCACGGCTCCATTAGAGTTTCAGAACAGATCTCAGAAAGGTTACAGGTTGTGCTCAGATTTGACAGGTGTGCAATCAGCTTTATTGAAGATATCAACACGAAGTAAACTATATTAACTTTACAGATCCATATTATTAATGACTTCAGCCATCCATTTTCTTGTTTGTATTTTTTCTCCTATATGAAACAACAACTGAGACAACTGAGACTGAGAGTTAAACACAACTGAGAGCTCCATCAATTGCCTTGAGCTATGAAAGACAAACCTCTTAGCAATATAATATCAATATATATATCAATATATTATGTAGTCCAGGTTTGGTGATTATAGTCCAGGTTTGAAGTCCTCAGAGCCCCATTACAAAACAATGTGATGTCTCAAATACCTTGGCAAAATGACAAGGCTATACAGTCTACAGTCCTGTAGATGTTGGTCTGTAGATGTTGGTCATGATGTGTCTGCTGGGGTTTGCACACATTCAGATGCATAAGAAGCACTGATGTTGAGTGATGGGACCTGCATCATGGTTGGCGTTCCAGTTTGTTGCAGGGAAAGTTAAAAAAGTTGTTTTACACCCGACCTATTTGTAATGCTTTGTATTTGTAACAGAAAAATTTGTATTTGTAACAAAAACAGCCACAAAGTTGCAATGATAGTATTCTGTGTGCTGTAATATGTCCTGGCATTATAGTTTGGCATTATAAGATTTGTCTAAATTAAGAGGGCAAACTTGTTAATTGAATGGAATAAATTAAACTTAAAACTTTACGTTAAGCAATAAACTTTACGGTCCTATTCAGCAGTGATTTTTACTTGTATACATACATGCACAATATATCCAGGTATATAAGGCTCCATAGCTTTGGTTTGGTTACTCTTTCATTTTATTCACTGAAGTACCTTAAAGTGCACATACCCACCCCCCCACCCAATGCTTCAGTGCTCCTCTGTAGATCTTTGGAGCAAAACAATCTAAAGCAAAGAAAGCACCGATAAAAGATCCACTGACAGATGCTGTTGATAATCCAGACACACATAAACGCGGTTCAAAAATGTAAGCCATCAAAGAGCAAAATAGTCTTTCAGGCAGCCAGAGCTCGCTGTGAGAGGCACTTATTTCTCCATTCTATAGAATTCACTCATTTGCCCTCTGAAGAGCATTATATTTAATTTGCCATTGGCTCCAGAGAGCACATGAGAGAAAAGAGAGAATGTGGGTAGAGGAGGGTAAGGAAACAGACAGGGTTTACTCAGCAGGGGTTGTGCATCAGAATGCCGTCACACAGACAGACCATGACCATAATAGCATCTCTGATGTAGCATATCAGACCTCAGAAAAGCCTCTAGGGTTTTAACTAGATTGTCTGTATGCACAATCCT
Organism: Yasuhikotakia modesta; assembly: GCA_036877545.1. Lineage (NCBI taxonomy): Eukaryota > Metazoa > Chordata > Actinopteri > Cypriniformes > Botiidae > Yasuhikotakia > Yasuhikotakia modesta. The sequence goes on from JBAJNP010001151.1 coordinate 25,754, forward strand.
TCACTGTGGTCCGAACTGAAATGCTCTATATGTGATACAGAACACTGTTAGAGTTTGTCCATTTATTTATTAGTAATGTTCGCTAATAAAATTAATATTGTTAATATTGCTTAAAAGAGTAAGGATTTAAACACTATTTTCTATTATAGTGAATAATAGAAACACTATTATTGTGTGTGTGTGGGGGGTGGGGGGTTGGGGGTAAATTTATACCCAGAGGTTTAAAAAGGTGACAAATCTGTGCAAGACCACATTTTGGGGTTCTTACTTATAAAATCACTGTGAAAATATAGTAATTTATTTTTTTTATTCAGACATGTTTCTGTTAGGATTAAGCAGTGTGTGTTATATTGTTTATAACTAACAATGATGTTGAAAAACAATGTGTTGAAAAATTAGACAGTCCTGGCTGTGTACATAAGAGAAAAAGTGGATTGGAATGATCACCACAGCACCATAACAATTTGCCAGCCAATCAGCTATAGAGGGGCCAACAGTCTTATCTTATATAGCAACATTCTTAAAAACAATCAGAATACATAAGACATGTCCAGCAATTCCCCTTACAACCATGTTTAAAATAATTACTTTATTTTGATATCTGTACAGTGTAAAGGTAATACATCTATTGTTTTAGTGTTTTACCTTGGTTTCTGAAATATTCTGTTGGGTCATGAACATTTTGTTTGTATTAGCGTGTCTGATAGCTCCATGTACAGTACATGTGCTTGCAAATGTACCTTTTTGAATTTGTTTGTTTGTGTGGGTGTGGTATACAGACAGTGATAGGAAACATAGAAGGATGTTATCTTTCTGCACAGTGTGATATTCTGTCTCTCTCTTCATACGTCCTGCTGGGCCTAACCTGAGGTGTGACTGTTTTTGGAGACATCTTGCAAACACTGGGCTGAGACAGTGTCTGGAACTCACGCAGAGTCCTGCGCTGGTAGGGAACCTGCCTTCAGTCACCCCACAGCGGATAGAGACAAACAGCCCAGCACAACATAGTCATCCCTCAGACATCCCATAATCCATCACTGGGCTGTGTTTAAGAGGACGAAAAGAACTGTTTTTTAGTCTTCTAATACCTGGATCTGCATGCACACACACACACCACACATCACAATGCATAGTCAGCAGCAATGAGAAGCACTAAGCTGAAAGATTCAAACTCTGTGGTAATTACAGTGAATTTACCTGACTATGAGCTTTTCAAGTAATCGGGGGTTTATTTCTTTCCTTTTTCAACTTTTATAATATTCCCTGAAAGTGATTATTTTCTTTTAAGCAGTTTTCTGTCCCCGTAAGTGCAGACATAGGCACAAACTTTGCTTTTTAAGATCTATTTCTGCTTGTCTGTGTCACTTGAATATGAACTAAGAAAATTGTATTTTTGCAGTGATCTAGCAGAACATTTTTGCATGTATATTTTGATACAATGGGACACTGAAACATGCTAATTTATTTTGTACCAACATTCTAATTAATGTAAATTTTGTGTGTTCATTGAATCACAAAAACTGTAATTTCAACTTAATAAATGCAAATATCAACAGTCTGTTTTTTTCTCTGTTGTATTTGTCATAACAAAACAGCATCTTTCTAGAACTATAAGATTGTTTCAAAGAGCCTTTGTGACAGGAACATGTAAAAAAAGACCTTTTAATGATTAAAAACTACAGCACAGATTTCACACACTGAGTCAATCTGCGGGGAGCCGAGAAGATGGAAAACAATTAAATGTGGGATGAAGACAAACACAGAAAAGAACAGTCTGGGAAACCTCACAGGTATTGAAATATTTGCTTAGAGATATTCATTATATGAGAAATTTTCACTAGTTTTTTTAACAGAGTTTGATCTAGTTTGTCAATTAGACATAACAAATTGGTTGAACAAAGCAGGACAAAGGTCACATGGTTAAAGAAAACTTGTGGGAAATTGTGAAATGTTTATTATGCAAAATTAAAAACATGTTTAAATGTATATTAAAAATTATCTACTTACATATTATTATTTTGTAACATTAATATTACAAAAAACTACTGAAAAAATAATAAATTATAGTATGATAAATGCCTTTTTGGACGCACAGCCTTAAACATGTACAACAAAATAAAAAGGGAAAAGGTTTTCTCTTCTTTAAAGTTTTAGCTATAGACAAGCATATGGTTAGTTCATTTACTATTGGAATTTATCATAGTGTTTCTTGGTTAAGTTCTTACACAACAATTTCATTTATAAAGAGTCCAGACTAGGGTTCCCAGAAGGTCTGTTTATGACATCACAAAACCCTTTACTGTGACAATATTAGTATTTATTGTCCTATTGATCCTGGGGCTCATGGAGTCTTATGTGTAAAGATTCATAATGTTGAAAGGACCGCAACTTGTGACAAGGGATTCTCAGTATAGATTTATTAGGGCTGGCTTGTCTCTGAGGCTTCAACGATCAGACAGGACCAGGGTTTGGTCCAGGGCAAGGCTGATTTAGTGATGGAGAAGGAGATGTTGGCCCCAGGCCGCTTGGTCTCTCATGTCCACTGATCCAGGATAACTATGAGGATTTATGAGCATGGCCGGCTGACTAGTGCAGCTCTCTCTAATAATGAGATCACCTTCAGGGGCCGCAGCTACCCCCTGCATGCAGTCTCTTATCTACACATACTACTCTCTTTCACTGTGATTGGCTTGAGAGGTCTTGGAATAGGATTTTGTTATGGACTCAAAACAAATTAGCATGTTTATTGCCTAACGCCAATCCTTCAATATCTTCTTGCCTTGTTCATTCAGTCAGTTCTTTTAGTTGCCCTCAGAATCCTGTTTATGATTCTTGGTGCTTGTTTCTCATTTTATGAAAAACAGACACTATATGGCTGACAATTTATAAAGCACAGTTTTGCAGGAAGGAATACAAACTACAGTTTAATGTTTTGTGATGTATTAATTTTGTTTTGGTAGTTTAGCAGTAATGCTAGATGGCCACAAAAGTAGGAAAAAATCTATAAGTGTGTTTAACAGTTATCATTTGTGTACAGTATGCTTACAAGGTCAGATAGTCACCATCGTTGCAGTTTGAACAGAGCGTTTTTGTTCTGTTGTCATTTAAATCACAGGTCTTTTAAATCAATGCAATCAAACAGCAACTAAATAAAAATCAATGTGTCTTTTCTTGGAAAAACAATCGATGTGTCTCTTATTATTATTTTATTTAGCAAAACATGATTTTATTCAAATGATTATTTATGATTTTGAATTCACTCAAAACAATGATTTTATATAATGCCTCAATCTTTAGAAAGCAGTCTTGAGTAGCAATAGATACTGATAAACATGTATATAGAGTCCTGGAGTTCAACTGAAAACACATTACAGTATCAAAACCTGCCACTCAAACTGACAGCTCATGTCATATCAGGCCTGGTGGTTGTGACGCTTATAACTAGCAAAACTAGCACAATCCTTTTGTTATATCTCACACAGCTGGACTCCATCTCTCTCTGCAATTTCACAACTATGCTTCCAGTCTGCTATCTCTCAAGACACCTTGCTGGCTTCACATGAAGAGAGACAGATAAAGAGGGAGGTGGAGAGTGAGGAACAGTGTGAATTTAATTTTATGGTTTATTAATAAAGACGTATCACTTGCTCAGTGCCCACACACCTCCTTTCAGTGGCTACACCTCCCTCTTCAGCTATCTAGATCTCTCTATATTAGTGAGACTCAAAGCTCTGCTTGCAGGGGATTCAGAGATAGATGTGTGTTTGACAAGCAGTCGGTCCTCATTCTTGAATATGTTACAGGCTGGTCATTAGCATACACTGTGTAATTTAATCAGCAAATTAGGACGCGCATTCGCTGTCGTTCCATCCAAAGCGGTTCGATTGTTATCTTGTTTTTTTTTTTGCAAATGATACATTGAAGGCTTGATTAGCCAAAATTAACAAGCTAACTGTGTGGTCTACAAGGCAGCTTTTATCAACAAACACGGGTATACAATAGAAAATGAGAAGAGTCGGCTTGGCATAATTAAATGAACTCTAAAGGGAACTTAATCTTTATTTAATCTTAATTACTAGTTGGTTCCCTGATGCTTGAAGCCACTGCGGTACTGTCAAGTGTAAATGCTTGTGTATAAAACCATAGTCACAACTATGCAAGATTAGTTATTAATTAGAAAAATGAGAATGCTGGCAGGCTTTAATAAATATGTAGGAGAATCGTTCACATTTCTAAACACATTGTTAGTCTTTGTAGATTTTTAAGATTTTACTCTAATTATTAGAATACAAGAGAGAAAACTGATCAGATCTTTTCCAATGACTTTCTATTTATAGAATTCCATACAGTGTCCAAAAAATTCATTTTCTACAAACAATAAGGATTTTGTGGCCACTGTCGCAGAGCTGGACTGAAACATATTGCTTATGCCAGACATAGGAGTTTCTTTCTTTGGGTCATGACTCACCTTTTGAAACTTGGCACTGATAAATGACCCTGTATTATTTCCCCATTCTTTAAAACTGCCGAGCTACACAAGACTAGGTTTGGTGGCCCTTTACATTAAGAATCGCTGGAAAACTCTTAACCACTGCAAGAAAACTGTCATCTGCAATACAGGTACGGCTGCATATCTGAAGTCCTTATATGTTATTATTTTACATCACGCGAAACTAAGACTGTAAATTAAATGTAAACCCACAGTTGATGGAAATCTTTCAGTGTGGAGTCTCCCCTTTGGGGTTCACTGTGTTAATCCAACGTTGCCCCCAAGTGTTCGTTGAATGCAGTGCCGTCATGGGCGCAAGCGCAGCAACTGTACAGTAATTTATCGCTACCTGCTTGTGGAGAATTGAGTGCAGGTGCTGCACACTTTGTTATTGCGTCACATTCAATTTGTGCCGAGCGGAGCGCATTAATGGAGCCACAGGGCTGCAACGACAAACCCCAGCTCCACATATTGCCACACTCAGGGTACATTTATAGAGTCTTAAGTGAGAGAGCAAAAGAAAGACATTTTAATATGTATTTAAATCAATTGCTGCTCTATCCACACATTTTATGTCAAAACGTAACCTTAATGCAATTTTAATATTAATGTATATTGATGTACAATAATAGAAATACATTAATACATAAGAAATACCTTAATTTTTATTTAAATGTATTTTTTAATAGGAAACAGGCCTTGGCCCTAATTTCTAAACAGTAGAATGTCATTGCTTACTAAACCTGTTAAAAACAAAAGTGCTTTACCAATCAAACCACTGAAATGTTTAGCAAACAAGTGTAAGAAGAACAGAAACAGGAAGAAAACTAAATAATGTATCATGATTTGTAAATCATTGTAAAATTTCCTAAATGAGTTCCTGTAAAATATTCCTTATGGACATTGTCGCTGTTTCTGGTTGTGTCTTTTGTCCTTCAGCAAACTTTTAACCATTTTTTTTTAGTTTAGATTGTACTTTGAAACATATTGGAAACGCGATGTCATCGAGTTTGTCGCCTTCTGCCTGCCGTAGATCACCGACATATTGTTTGTGAGTAGCAAATACTCGGAGACGGAAGGGGGGTGTAAAGATTACAGCTTTGGCATTACTAGTGATCAACGCGTATATCGTTATAAACATCACGATGGGTAAGTATTCAACCTGTACTGTTTTTCGATGAGTTAATTCTGTAATTTGCGTTTTTTTCGTAAACAAACTATAGCCAAAAACTCGAGAGGAGGTCCATCATGTCAATTGAGCCATACGTGTTAAGGGCCAGTTAGCTTAGCGCACAGATCTACTCGCGTTGTTTGTTTACCAGTGAACCTGATGGTAAATATTTTAAACGATAGCACTTTTCAAACAAGTTTCTGTTTGGTTTATGTTGGTTTGACCGAATGCAGACGCGCGATTGATCCGTCGCGGGCGTAAACGATCGGTCATGTTGCAGTCAGGGGTTGTGAAATCGTGTCATGTTTGAATCATCACAGGCACTACTGAGTTAATGCCTCTACATGACTCTCTCACACTGCGTCTGGAAACCTAGTGAGTCCCCTGCCGAGACAGCAGTTTTGAATATCACAGTTTCATAGCAAGTTTTGCCATGTAAACTACGTGCTTTTATACTGTCAGTTATTTTTCCTAATAGTTTTACTGCCGACTGTGATAGCTGCTGTTTTCGATTAAACTATAGAATCAATGGAAGTTTTCGTGTTTAGAAATCCGTTGTCATATTTCTTTAAATATGTAATAAAGCGTGACCCATAACATTGGGACATTGTTCCAAGTAATATTTATTGTTCCATTGTTTGCACTCCCTTAACCCCCAGCTTTAGAGCATGATATTGAATTGGGGATTGTTTTATGAGAGGAAGAGGATGGGACAGGAGTGAAGGGACAGACAGTATTGTCAGATTAGGTGTCACAAAGTAGCTGCTGCTGAGCTGGCTTTTCCTGTCCTACACTATTTCAAAGAATCATCAAATCCAAGTTCATGTGAGATCTGACAGCTTTTCTGAGACTTGTTGGGAGTCTTTCTCACACAGTGGCATTTTAGTGTGCAATCTGAGTATTCTGACATTGGCTTCCTGGCAGTCAGCAACCAGTTTAGATTCTACTTTTGCGGATATTCCTACAAATTGGCCTCCTCACGGTTTTGTGTGGTGCCAGTTTTGATACTGAAGTGATTGCGCAAAAGCTTTAATCATATAAACCATCTGCTCAGTTTGTATTATGTTGCTTTATTCCATTATAAAAGCCTCACATTCCTCTTGCATGATTTTATACTGGTTTTTTATATACAACTCGCTGTCAAGTTTAGATAAGGTGACAGATTGAACTTTGGAGCGTTTACACAAACACCTTTGCTGTGGGTCCCGAGTGCTGCTGCTTCAAGCCATGGCAAACATGGTTCTTTAAAATAGTTCCTGCAACAGGGGCACAGCCCACACTGCTATTTGTGACACTCATGTGATAGGGAACTATGTCTGTATGTCTGCAATGGAGCCCTTGAAGCGGTGTTAAACTACAGCTTGCTTACCATCCTATCTAAATGTGTAAAACAGAGTCATTATAAGGTCATTTTTGTGACACATACTGTTCAAGAGTGGTTACTACTCTACATCGGAAAGTATGCATCCTTGTATATGTGTGAAGGAAGGTCTCACCCGAAGCGTCAAAGCCAACAGTAATGGATCCACAGCAATAATGCTGGAACTTCTGAAATAGTAATGGGTTCCAGAAAGGCCATGGAGTGTCACAGTGCCATCTGAGGTTATTTCTTATAGATCCCAAAGAATAAGATTATACCAACAAAATGGGGACTGATCCAAGAACAGCAGTTGTACTCTGAGGCACTGTATGTGTTTTCACCCTGCTGTGTATTCGGTACATTTGGCCAGTCATCGTTTGTTGCCTTCTCTACGTTCAAGCCACACAAATGCTGAGACAGGCCACTTTAGCTGCTTGCTCATGCGAACAGTGTTTAGACACCCTCAATAAAAGTGTTCTTGCTAACTAACTCCCGATGGCTCTGTGTAAGCACGTTGTGTTCAGCACAAACAGACTAAAGTGAGTAATGAACGTGCAGAGAGCTGCTGAGATTGCTAAACATTGTTTTGTTTGAATGGTAGGAGGGTTTAATAAGCTATGCATTTTAACATTAATTTTATTCTTGTTATTGACGCCATGTGTGCTTTTGCAGATGGCACAGCAACTGAAATGGTCACAAATGTTTGTTTTCCTTAGAGGATGCCCAAATACATGAATATGTTCTTTGCCCACACCAGACAGTCTGTGCTGGTCTTGCACTTGTTTTTAAATTATTAGCAGAGCATTGACAAAGAAGTGTAGTTTCTCTGTATCACAGTGTGTCTGTGTCACACACACTCTGCATCCTTGTTTGCATACTTTTCCTTTGTATATTAACATTATGTACTAAGTGTACATGAACAAAAGTGTTTTGATGCCACTGTCAATCGGACAGACTTTACTGCTATTAAAGCCACACCTATGACTAACTGGGCTGTTTTAAGGTGCCACCAGTTCCATAGTTCCTTGTGTCTGCTGCTGTACCTGGGCACCAAACCTCCATGTAAATATGTGGACCCATGTGTACATATAGTCGTCTTGAAAGAGTGCTACCAAAGAGTAATTAATTCCCCATAAATGTCAATGATTTTGAAATGAATAATAATGTTGCTGTTAGCACTATATGGCAGAAGCATTATCATGTGTGTCTTTATGGGGATGTCTGTGGTGTTTATCCAGTTTGTGGTTTGTCTTACTCAGCAGAGCCCTCAGCGAGTCCTGCAAAGGATAATTTCAGGATGAACCGTTACAAAAACAAAGCACTCAATTTAGAGGAGATGCGTCGCAGAAGAGAGGAGGAAGGAATTCAGCTGAGGAAACAGAAACGAGAGGAACAGGTGACATTCCCCTTGCATTCATGTTTCCTTTAATCCTTTTCTTGCCCTTTACTAAGCATACGTGAAATCATTTACTTTCACCCACATGTTCAGCAATAGACAAATAGCTGTTTAACATTGTTAGACAATGTTAAACTTCCTTGATCACTAATAGTTAGTGCAGTAAGTTTGTGCTAGTTAACGGCTTTATTAATGTTTGTCTATAAACTTTTGGCAGCTGTTTAAAAGAAGAAATGTGGAGCTACTTGGTGAGGAAGGAGGAATGTCGGACAGTCCACTCATGGATTCTTATGTTACTTCTACCACAACTCCAGTGAGTTTGACCCAAGCAAATACTTTGCTTTTCCTATTGTAACATTTAAAGTCTGTGAAAGCTCTGGGACTGTTGTTAGTAGTTCATTATGACTCCTTAATTCAATAAGCACTATTGATTTTGACCTCTTGGAGGAGCAAATCCTGACTTAAAACAAATTAAGGTCATTGATCTAAACATAGTTTGCAAACTGTGTCTTTTCTTTTTAGGATGGAGTAATTACAAGGGAAATGGTTGAAATGCTGTTCTCAGAAGATCCCGAACTACAACTGGTCACAACACAAAGGTTCAGAAAACTGCTCTCAAAAGGTATCAGACAAACTTTTGTTGACTTTCAAATCCTTCAATCTTGAGTTTCATAACTTTATCTTTATGTTCTGCAGAACCTAATCCACCTATTGATGAGGTGATAAGCACGCCAGGTGTTGTGAATAGATTTGTTGAGTTCCTTCAGAAAAGTACCAATTGCACATTACAGGTGAGTCTTGGTCGTGAACCTAATGTAGTTATAAACAAACACCTGGCTTTAGTTTTTAAGCTTCAGCACATAACTTGTCACACACCATTTGAACTATGAATATGGGATAACTATAAAAAAGTAAAAATCTTGCTTTGTTTTTGAAGTTGTGGAATTGTTGCATAGAACTCTCATAGAATTGTTGCATAAAACCTTTTTATAACTGAAAGTGTGTATCTCCTATTCTCAGTTTGAAGCTGCTTGGGCTCTGACCAACATAGCATCTGGAACATCTCAGCAGACAAAGTTTGTGATCGAGGCTGGTGCTGTACCTGTGTTTATCCAGCTTCTCAACTCTGAGTTTGAAGATGTTCAGGAGCAGGTACAAGCATGACAGCATTCATGAGTTTGCATGGGCAGAAAGCCACTTATGTGCATATCTGTTTCAGTAATATTTAGTTCAAAATGAGTACAAGTACTGTATTGATTTTTGACTTTGTGCTACAGGCTGTTTGGGCTTTGGGGAACATTGCAGGTGACAGTGCTGTGTGCAGAGACTATGTGTTAAACTGTAATATCCTTCCACCTCTACTAATGTAAGTATTAGTCTCTAGTGTTTATCTCACATCAGGCATAGGTTGCCTGGAAAGTTCATCATGCAGAAATACTGATGGCACATTCTAAAAAAGGGTCAATTAGAATCAAGTATTCCAAAAGGCTGAAATATACATAAATGCTCTTTCCACAGGCTGCTGACCAAATCCACTCGTCTCACAATGACCAGGAATGCTGTGTGGGCGTTGTCCAACCTCTGCAGAGGCAAAAGTCCACCTCCAGACTTTGAGAAGGTCTCTGTTTGCCTGGATTTCTTATCTCTCCCTTCATACCGCTCCTATTTGTGTTAAAGGCACTTTGCCAGCAGATGTTTATTGGGAGTATTGCATTGCTGCACAGAGGCAGACTTGGCATGTTTATCTGCATAAATCATCTCAGAATCTCAGGGAGACCATCAAATCTCCATAAATTTCCCAAATGATCAAACATGTCTAATTGAAAAAGATTTGTTTGAAAGAGAAAGTTGGGATATACACATAACATAGACCTATAAAAGTTTTACCTGTTTCTCATTCCAGAAGCCTTATAATTCCAGAAGCAAAATGTAATTTATAGGCTTCTCAAAGGATTGTTACTGAAACAAATTCTTTATTATCTGTCTCTCCTGTAGGTTTCTCCATGCCTGCCTGTGCTGTCCCGTCTCTTGTTCAGCAGTGACCCAGACCTGCTAGCTGATGCCTGTTGGGCTTTGTCCTATCTCTCAGATGGACCTAATGAGAAGATCCAGGCTGTTATTGATTCAGGAGTGTGCAGGAGACTAGTGGAACTGCTCATGTGAGTCTAACTGAGACTCTGCAATCGTGACAACCTTATTACTTAATACTTTGTGTAATTTGAGGTGTAATTAAAATATTCCAAGGCAGGACATGTACACTGATAATAATAATGATAAAAGGAACAGTAAACAAAATATTCATTCCACAATATTTCTGGAAAGATTTCTGTGAATCTTTATTCAGCTGTTTTCCAAACGTTGACAGCTGATATTGATCAGGAGCTTTCAAGCTCCAAAGGACATGGAAGTACCTAATAGTTAGTCCACTCAAGTGGGCATTCTGTACCTTTTGCAGTCAAATGATTTGGGGAACAGACCAATATTCTCTACAAAAACCTCATTTTAGAGGTAAAGAAAGTTACTGATAGCTGCTACAATCTAAGCGCTGGATGTTGTGTTGGATTGTTGGACTATTTCAGATTTTAGATGATGTTTGGGTGAAATGATTCTATTTCTTCTCTCAGGCACTCAGATTTCAAGGTGGCCTCTCCTGCTTTGAGGGCAGTTGGAAACATTGTGACAGGAGATGATATTCAGACCCAGGTGAGTTTGTCTGCTGGTCTTCATGTTGGGTTATCTGTATCTTGAGACTTGTGGGTGGGTGAAAGAGACTTGATCTGTATCTCTCCACCCTCTGGTGCATTTCACCACAGGTGGTGTTGAACTGCTCCGCTCTCCCCTGCCTCCTGCACCTGCTCAGCAGTGCCAAGGAGTCCATCAGAAAGGAGGCCTGCTGGACCATCTCCAACATCACAGCCGGAAACAGAGCCCAGATTCAGGTACGCCCTGACCCACACTCGACATCTGCCGCCCATTCTCCTCCCTCAGCTTGTTTATCATGCATGGCAGGGTTATGGCTGTGCCCTCAAATGTTGTTGAGATGAAGGTAATCCTGTGTTCATTTTCTCGCCCTTCTGCTTTGTCTGCAGGCGGTAATAGATGCAAACATCTTTCCTGTACTGATAGAAATCCTACAGAAAGCAGAGTTTCGCACCAGGAAGGAGGCAGCATGGGCGATCACCAATGCTACGTCGGGTGGAACACCTGAGCAGATCAGGTGAGCTTCTAATGTGCATTGTGTAAATGCAGCTTTATTACATCATAACAGGTTAACATGTCTATGCAAATGACTGCAATTTGGTCCAGAATGGCCCACAATCTGAAAACGGTTCAATGTCTGAATTGTGAGACTCTACGTTCCATGATATCTTTAGCTGATGACGTTCCAACACCACACAAATCAAGATATTCAGTTGGTCTAATCTATATATAATCTTAAGGAGTTGGTATCTGTCATAATTTATCACAAGAACCTATTTAAAGTATTACCCCAATCACTGTCTGGCCAAGTCTGGACTTCTCAAATGGCTTGGTGCAAAGGCTAATCTTGGAGATGCATCCTTGTTTTCCAGAGCCCACTTGTGATGTTTAATCCAGATTGAATTTCAGTGTGGTCCAGCTTTCTCAAGAGTTTTCATGCTGTCTAATGCGATCACTTAGTCTGGAAGCAGCAGGAAGCTTAGTGTTCATTACTGTGTAATTATAGAAAATGATTTCGGTTTTTACCACTACTAATACTTGATTTAGTAACATTTTTAAAACCAGTGCCAATATAGTGCTTCATTACATCACCCCATGCAGTACTGAGTGATTGCTTTGGCAGGAGCATTATTTCTCATTACTTTAATGACTACTTGTCATTTAAGTGATATTTAACAGGAACCGGTATGTAGTAAAAACCAGCCAATTCATTATATACACAGATGCCTCTTGGTTTTTGATAAGCCAGCATTTGAAGTAAACTTTCAGCAGTGAATATGGCAATGTTGGTCTTTGGAAGGGAAAGTTTGCTGAGAGAGGACGTTTTTTCTGATGAGGAAGACCATGAGGAAGACCATGGGACGCAACAGTCCCCAACGGTTCATTATATCAATAATGAAGGGCTTGGAACTAAATAATCAGAACTCTGCTAATCAGAGTTGTCAGAATGCAATTTTGCACTGTTGTATTTATGTTTAAAAAAACAGCAGCAGTTGTGGTTGCCAGATAACTTCTGTATCATGTTTCTGTTAACATTGCAACACTTTTTACAGTGTTGAGTAACTATCACTTGGCATTTACAGCTCAGGTGATTGGGTCAAAAATCGTGGTCTGACCTCCCATGAAACAAAAATGGAAGTATGCGGGTGGCATACTTCCAGCGCTGCCCACACCAGCCAAACAACTGCTGCTGAGATGAAAGCGCTCTCCAGCTGTCTTAGACCTCTCTGTTGGCATTCATTCATTTTATTTTTGGCTGACCTGTTCCTTTTAACAAGGAATTTCTGACTCCTATACTGTAGAATGTAGAAAATATTGGATTCGTGAAAATTGCTCACTCAGTGTTGTTCATTTTCTGACCTTGAGATGTTTGGCACAAATAAGAACATTGTGACCAGTTCTGATCTCCACTGCAGAGCCAAAACTCATGGATCATTTGTACATTATGTCTAAGTTTGAAATTCACACAGTGATTTAGAAGTGATTTGTTGGATTTAAAAAAAAATTATAATCAATTAAATGTAAAATTTGCCTTGTTGTAATAGTTAATACAGTAATTACAATATGATGCTACTTATAAAAATAGGATAGATGTAATTGGTGTAACTGGTATGTAATGTAACTGGTAATTTAATTTGTCCCAATCATACTTAAATTTTTCAAAATTGGCTCCTGCTGATGACATTAAAACTGTCTTTATCCTTTGTTTTCTCTGGAGGTATCTGGTAAATCTGGGCTGCATCAAGCCTCTGTGTGATCTCCTGACCGTCATGGACTCTAAGATTGTGCTGGTGGCTCTTAATGGTCTTGAGAACATCCTCAGACTGGGCGAGCAGGAAGCCAAACAGAATGGCAGCGGCATGAACCCTTACTGCAGTCTCATAGAGGAAGCCTATGGTAACATTACCCATTAATTAACACCATTAACATTTATTTACAAACATTAAATTAATTTGTTTGTAAACACAAAAATAGAACTCTACAACTTAGCCAAATGCAGAAATAGGTGCTGATAAAGAGTCATTTTTCACAACACAGTTTGTTGTAGTATTTAAACAGGCTGTCTTTTAGGATAGGATAGGTTTTGTCAGATGACAACAACAAAATGAGATGGTTTAATTAACTTGGAAAAAGAAATTAAAATATTATTACAATAATCAATACAATAAGTTATAATAAGTGTATGTAGCTCAACTAGTAGAGTATTAAGTTAGCAGCGCAAATGTTGTGGGTTTGATTCAAAGAAATGCACATACTGAAAATATATACCTGTATACCTTGAATTCACTGTAGTTTGGTTAACTGTGGTTTGGCTTTGGTTAAAAGCATCTGTTAATTAAATAAATGTTAATGTAAATGATCTCTCTTATGCAGGCTTGGACAAAATCGAGTTCCTGCAGAGTCACGAGAATCAGGAGATCTACCAGAAAGCCTTTGACCTGATTGAGCACTACTTTGGGGTTGAGGAGGAAGATGCCAGTCTGGCCCCACAGGTGGATGAGAGTCAGCAGCAGTTCCTTTTCCCCCAGCAGGAGGCCCCCATGGAGGGCTTTCAGCTATAACCAGCCTTTAGACTCTTCTTAGCCACCCCCTGACCTTGACACCATACCCCACACCCCACACTGGTACCCAAACAAACACCGTAAATGGTTGACCCCGGGCAAGCTAAATTGTGACCTGTTACCCAGACTGATTTAGACACTGAGGTGTGTTTCATACAGAGGAACATCTTCGCTGCCTCTTCACACACTTCATGAGCTGAATTTTATTTCCTTTCTTTCCCAACTTGATGATGCAGCTAAATAACCATCCCCTCAGGTCGAACATGTGGCGCTGTGTTTGTTTGTTGTTGTTTTTTAAGGGGTAGTTTGCCTCAGTTTTCCCCCCATTTCTGAAAGATAGGAGTTGTTTATTCATCTTATCAGGATCAGAAAAACCTTCTATTTTCCTTTGATCCTGGGTTTGGTTCATTTGATCTTGGTTTCATCATTTTCATCAAGTATTGCGTTGTAGATTTTTTTTTTTCAGTTATTTAGATTGTGGGAATTAAACAAGCCTGGTTGTGTTTGATATATAAGCCTGTAGTTTATGGGCAAAACTTTGGGTTTTTATGAGAATTTGAGCACTCTTTATAGTTTTCTTTTATAAGGATTCATTAATGATATCATTTCAGACCATGCTGGGAATCAGTTTGACTTGGCAGTGGGTGGTGTTGAAGTTACCCAGGTATTTCAGTGCAGGAGTATCCTAACATAAGATGTCATTACTGTAAAGGGAGGGCAACTGGTAAGGTGGTTAATGGGGCCCTGAGAGCCTCTGTAGTGAAGATGATGCCCTTTTTTCAGCAGAGGTGAAATATCTAGTTGTAGAATATTTGTGGTGTGCAGTGTTATGAATAACTATTCTTTTGATTTAAAGGCTTTACTTATAAAATCTGGGAAAATAAGCACATATCTGAAGGCCAGGGAGATGCACATGATGGAGTCTTAATTCTGCTGTTGGAGGTTTTTTTTAGTTGTTGATTGGGACGTAGTGCTATTGGGTGGTTCTGCTAATCTCAAAGATTGTTGTGCAGTCCTCAGTATGTGCATGTTAGGGAGTTGCATGGCGTTCTGTTGGTGCACCAACTGTCATTTTGTATCCTTTGCTGGATCTTTTGTTGAAAATCCAAAAGGCTTGTTCAACAGTTAGCTAGATCTCATTTGCAACTAATCATAGTTGAGTAGTACTGGGTTGTGTGGTTTTCCAGATGCTATAGGTATGGCAAGGAACACAGATTTAAAAAAAGAACATTTATGGGCAAAAAAATATGAAAAATGTTATATTTGCACACACATGCACACAAAACCAGCATACACTTCATAAACATTTACACATGCAGAATAGAGCATAATAGCGAGGGGGAAATGACTTCCATAACCTTAGATCTTATCTGTGTTTGCAGCTTTCATACGCAAGTATGTTCACGTTGATATGTTCTATTCTTTTTGGCACTTTGATTTGATGCACTAAAAGCCTAGATTCAAAAGTTAACTGAAAAAATAGGCCTCGGTTAATTTCCCTTAGGAGAGGCTTGATGTATTACTAATGTATTAAGTAATTTCTTTGGGTTTTAGACTGAGGGCACAAGAAGTTTAAATATTAACCTCTTTCTCTTCAAATGAATCTTACTAAGGTTTACATCTCTGAGAAAATTTCAAACTGTGAGTAAACTTTACATGGAAATATTGAAGCATTTGTCCTTTACCTCCATAATACGCTGACTGAAAGGGTCTTCTTTGAGAAAATGGGTGGGGCTTATTTGACCTGTTCTGCTTGAGAACATAGTAAGACTTTGACTGACGAAGGATTTGTGAGAAAAGAGGAGTTGATGTAGATGAAGCTCTGCATGTGTGCAGCAGCCGTTCTTCCGAGTGAATTTCTAGTTTTGGTGCAGGTCTTTGTACTGTATTTTTCTTTAATGTAAATCCAATGTAATTCCACATCAGAACTGATAACAGAAGCAAGTTTCCACACTACGTTTGGGTCGAGAATCTGTTTGAAATTTGATCATAACTCTTTTGAATATACCTTTCTACAATTTATATACTTAAGCAACAATCTCAAGATGTTCTCTAGACAGGGTTCTTTTCTGGTAGTGTCCAAGTTCTGTGCGATAACTCAGACTTCTACTGCATTTACAGGAAATTTATCTCACAATAAGGATGCTACAGTTTAGCTTTTCATACAAACCAGAGAGAAACAGGAAAAATAAGATGAGAATAAAGAAATATGCTCTTAACAATAAAAAATATCTGATGGTCTACAAGACCACTGGGTGGGTTCATTTCAAGTTCAAAGCAAAGAAGTTAACTTAATGGAAATGCACTCCTATTCACAAAAGTGCCAATCAGACCAACAAAGACAAGAGGCTGATGCATATCAATCTGTCTTTGATTTTGTTCCTTTTTTATTTACTTGAATGTGCACATACTTTGTGCAAATATTGCTGCTCTATTTTCTTATATAAATTTAAGGTTACGTTGTCTGCCACAGTTTTACTAAAGATGTGATGGTCTGCTATTCGTACACCAAATTGGTAAACTCAAGATAAAGGTATAATGCTAAAAATATTGTGCAGGACTAATCTATACTTTTAACCAAGGCCAATGCAACATTGCAATTTTGTCTCAGTGTGTACTGTTTGCTTAGCTTGTGTTCCCCTTTGAAAATAGTTATATTGGTATATAGAACTGACAAAGATATAAGTTATTGAAGGAAGAACGTCATAAGTTGCATTGAGTACTTTATCTGTGTATGTGGCTCTTTAGCTTGCCGTGTTGACCCAGCTTTGTTCTGTCCGCTGTCTCCCAGATCATAGCATGACTACAGAAGTTAAATAATCTAAATCAATTCAGGCTGCTTTTGCAGATTTGAGTTCTCATTTTAAGACAGTGCTTTAACAGGCAAATTGTTGAAACAAATATGGATGTCGTACAATCTGTATCTTTGCAAATGACGTTCAAACCAGATATTTACTGATTACATTGTTACATTGGCACAATTTTAAGTGGCAGTCCTGGCACTGTTACTCATTTAAAATAACTTCTAAGAAGTGCAGAACACAGTTACATTTACAAAAGGCCACAAAACAAGTTAAATTGGGTCTTTATGGTCTTCCGTCCTAGATCTTGTAGATGCTGAAATCTTGAGACTTCTTGTCTCTTCCAAACCTAAAGCCAATTCATAATGTTTGGCTGTGTCTAGTAATGCTGACTAACCTGTGTTTACAAGGCTACATGTTTAAATACTTTTCATACATAACTTGCCCAGGTTGATCTTGCACCCTGGTTTGTTATTTTTGTTCCTTGTAAATGTATTTATATTTAAATGTTTTATTCCTCCTCTAACAACAATTGCTCATCTTTAACTGTGACTGACTTGACTTAACCGACGATATGAATGAGTGTTGGAGACACAAACGAAACATGTCACACAAACGTATACATTAACAATTCAGAACAAATGTTTAAGATTTTTTGTCCAGATACAAATAAAAAGAAAACAAAATCATGTTTTGTGTCGAGTGCTTTCATCTGTAAGTTAAGCTAAGATGAGCAATTAACTGTCCAGTATAAACATACTGGATTATGTTAGTTGTTTTTTGTAATATGAACATTTTATAGCATATAATAGCACTGTCTAACGCCTCAAATTTTATTGGTCACATACAATTTGAATTTGAGGCATTAGACAGTGTACAGCCTCAATGTACCAAATGTACCACATTGTAGACTGTGGTACTATCTGGGCTGGTACTATTGTAGGCTGGACTATCTGACAGTATAGGTCATAACACTGTAAACATCAGATATTAAAATGTATTGATTCATGTATATAAATGCCCAATATTAATAATAACACAAAAGTGAATCTCTATTCACAATTAGATGGTACAGTTGTGAAATGTGTACGCGCTGCCTTAAAGACTAAAATACAAAATACAATTTTAAGTCATGGTCTTTTGTTTTGGTGGGTGTTTTCCTACCGAGCCGCTGCCGTACCGGAAGTTGTACTACACGGCCAATCATCTCCTCGTGTGTACCTGATATTTCCGGTTTCAGTTAGGAAACATCATTTAGCAGAAAAAAGACTGATCACAAACATTTGGGGAGCTTTCTTGGACCAAACTGTAATACTGGTATTACTCAAATATTATTACATGAATGCATACCATTGTTTTGGTTATTTTTTGGCGAAACTGTAAGACTGTGCGTTGCCTAAATTCAGTTAGCATACATTACATGTATTAGCCTTCACTGCTAAACACAGCTGAAGTTAATACAAGCCTGTTTTATTACAGGGAAACTTTGACTTCTTTAATATGCATTTAAGCTCTTGGGTGACCGATGTGTGGTGACGTCAAAGAAAATGACATTATGGTTCGTTGGTCTCATAAACAGTTGAGCAATTTAAGACGATCGAAGAAAAGAAGATCGTGCAGAAATGAAAGCGAAAGCGATCGAGCTGTTATAAAGTGGCATCGTGCGTTATTGAAGCGTGTTATTGAACTTCGTTCAGAGGTGACTGTTTCTGTTTGTTTATAGATTAGCAATGCAGAATAATGAGATGGAGGATCCGGTAGCTAACGGAAGCGCAGCAGATGATACAGAGGAAAACACTCGTGCTCCTGATGTGACCAGCAGCAGCAAAGAGCCAGAACTACAGCCGGAGAACATCCAAACACACGAAGGCGGTAAGACAACAACAGGGAAACTGACACACGTTTTTATGATCATGGTAGTTTTAGTGTCTTGGCAACACACTAAACCTATAGGGAAAGATATGCAGCATGTCCAGGTACATGTTGTGGAAGATCCACCTTATGAGTTTAAATCCATCTTGCTTCATGCTCAGGAAGGACTGGAGCTGTTTCTTCATCCAGTGACATGGCTGAGGAACTGAGCAGACAGCTGGAGGACATTCTCAGCACTTACTGCCATGAGGATGGTGACAGTGAGAATGCAGCAGTGACTAACGGTCAGCCTGACGGTGTGGAAGTTGACGGTCTGTCTGAGAGGGACGAGGGCAAACTGAACGGTTGTGTGGAGAGGGACCAGAAGAGACTTCAGGAGAAGAAGAAAGTGAAAGGACTGGGTGAGTTATGTGACACCAGTTTGTACTGATATTTATAAGATGTTTAGCATTTTTAAGCTTTTAAAATTTAAAAATAATACAGTAACATTATACTGTCTCACCTTTAATGAACATTATGAGGCTATGTATACAATGATGTATACATTTTATTCTATCAAAAGTGGAATTCAATAGTTTTGTGTTTATTACATTTGAGTATCTAAATCCATTTCTGCATTGTGTGTTGTAGGCAAGGAGATAACCGTCCTAATGCAGACCTTAAACACTCTGAGCACTCCAGAAGAGAAACTAGCTGGTCTCTGTAAGAAGTACGCTGAGCTGGTAAGACATTATTATGACCAACTAATAGTCAAAATAGTCACATTTGCATCAATCATCAACTCCTTAACAACACAGCATTTTCTGTCTGATTCTGCTCAAGTTGTGATGTTGACTTTGAAAACAGTTGTTTTCAGTTGTTTTCAAACAGTTGTTTTCAAAGTTGTTTTCAGTGTAGTATTTGTAATTGGTTCAGTTGCTTATTAGTTTTTGATGATATAGTAATGCTCTGGTTGCAATTCGTATAGCTAGAGGAGCATCGTAACGCTCAGAAACAGATGAAGGGGCTGCAGAGAAAGCAGACGCAGCTGATCCAGGAGAAAGACCACTTACGAAACGAGCATAGCAAAGCCATCCTGGCCCGCAGCAAGTTGGAGAGTCTGTGCCGAGAGCTGCAGAGACACAACCGCACACTAAAGGTACAATATCTCACCCTGAATGCCAGCCACAAGATGAATAAGCTCTTTTAAAGAGGAGTTTATTTTGCAGTGTCAGCCTCATGCGTAACAAACTAAGGTCGCTCAGAAGTTCTTATGACCTCAGTGTGGGGCGATTCAGGAAGTGTACTAAACACATTTTCAGGTGTTTAGTACACTGTGTAGTGCAAGTTTTTGTTTGTTCTTCCTGGCAGGAGGATGGTGTGCAACGAGCTCGACTGGAGGAAGAGAAGAGGAAGGAAGTGACCTCACACTTCCAGGTGACGCTGAACGACATCCAAGCCCAGATGGAGCAGCAAAACAAGCTCAACACAAACCTGAGACAGGAGAACGTGGAGCTGGCTGACAAGCTGAAGAAGCTCATAGAGCAGTACGAGCTCAGAGAGGAGGTGAGGAGTCAGAGGAGAAAGCAGAGACTGAAGGAGATCATACTGCAGTCTAATACCTTGTTTTTCTTCTCAGCATGTTGATAAAGTATTCAAGCACAAAGATCTGCAACAGCAGCTGGTAGACGCAAAGCTTCATCAGGCACAGACTCTGATGAAAGACTCTGAAGATCGTCACCAGAAGGAGAAAGAGTTTGTCAGTTACTATATACTTTAATCACATTTTAAAAGCCAGTTTCTGGTAATTCTCCACTAATTGAGTGGATAGAAGTTCAGAAGATGATTTACTGTGAATTTATGCAGATATAAGTGTCATTCAGTCTTTAAGATACCTGTGAGCTCTTCTTTTTTTTCCAGCTCTTGAAGGAGGCTGCCGAGTCTCAAAGGATGTATGAGCTCATGAAACAGCAGGAGGTTCATCTAAAGCAACAGGTGAGGAAACATGAGACATAATATATTTATATAAAAAATTTTTAACTCACTACAGTCATTTGAACTCGTCATGACAAACATAAGTCTAAGCTGTCTTTTTCATCTCTTCCAGTTATCTTTGTATACAGAGAAATTTGAAGAGTTTCAAAACACGCTTTCCAAAAGCAATGAAGTGTTCACAACATTCAAACAGGAGATGGAAAAGGTAAATTACTGTTTAGCAAATAATGCATGACATTGTCATCATACTCAACAAACAAACAAACTGTAGTTTATAACACAGAAGCAGAGTATTACATTGCAATAAATGTTTAAGCAATGGTCTTAAATGCCTATTTAACTGTGTTTAAAGGCTGTGTTTGTGCTTTAATCTGTTGTCACTGTGCTGCAGATGACAAAGAAGATTAAGAAGCTGGAGAAGGAAACGAGCATGTATAAATCACGATGGGAGAGCAGTAACAAAGCCCTGCTGGAGATGGCAGAGGAGGTGACTGTTACATTCAGAAGCTTTCATTCAGGATCCATGTCACTATATTATCTTTATCAGTTAAAGCTGTTTAACTGTTTCTGTTATGCTACTCACCATTTAATCCTGTTTGTTTCCTCCTGTGTCCATTTTAGAAAACCCTACGAGATAAAGAGTTTGAAAGCCTGCAGGTCAAGGTTCAGCGTCTGGAAAAGCTCTGTCGGGCTTTACAAACAGAGCGCAATGAGCTGAGCAAAAAGGTTCAGGGTTCCCCAGAGGGGGCAATAGCCATAGAGAATAGGTCAGAAACAGAGATGGGGTCACAGCAAGAGGCTAAAGACTCAAAGGAAGGCAGCCCTGTCCATCACAGCAGCCCAGAGCCAGAGACTCCACAAACCGCCTGTAGCCAGACATGTGGTCCAGACCTCGAGGCAAATTCTCACAGAGAGGTTTGCCCAGCCCAGGATTGAGCTCTCTGTGGGTGACCAGGACACATACAATCCTTCCCACCCTTACCAGACCAGACTCTCTATCGTCAGTCAGTTTCTGAGTTCTCTGGATCTCCCTCCAACAGAATACAGTTGACCTGTCTGTTCTTGAGGGTTTTCACTGTGTCAGGGAAGATTGTGCCTTCAACTCGATTCCTATGCTGCATTTTTGCTCTGGTTTTTATGGTCCAAGGTGGCTTGTGTGTTTTTCTCCGTTTGTTCCCACAAAAATTCTGCATTGGTGTTAGGGGTGTGGAATGTGGCCACTATGTGGGAATGCTTTATTTGTCTACTAAATGCTTCTAGGTGTGATTGCTAGACTCCTTTTTTGTGGGGTTTGGCTAACAAATAATGTTGATACACAGGTGGCTGAATATTAATAGAAGAAAATATATAATTTCCATTCAGTCTGTGATTTTTTTTTTTTGTGGGTCATTTTGGTATCAAGTTTATTGGTGATTTGAAAGTATAGTGATCACATGATTGTTTGCATAAGTGGATTATTAAGTGTTTAATAGTCAGAATGCTAAAAGATAATGGTAAATACAAGTCCTGTTGGGTCATATTAAACAGGAAGATTTGAAAACACTATGCAATTCTAGGTCTGTTCATGTCATCTCTGTTTAATGTGAGCGTAGCACTAACATGCTGAGAAATGAATGTACAAATCCACACAAAGTGACTTGCTGTTCAGTGATGTCTAAATATCTCATCTTTTGGATTTTATTTCATTTTTAGTGCAAAGATAAAATACATAGTGCAAAGATAAAATATTTGTGCTCATTTTTAAGAATTGCAGTTTGATTTATTAACCTTTGTCCACATGCATGAATCACTAAAACTACACTCCCACTACATAGAAAGGTACCAAAGATCATCTGTTCCTCCATATTTATGTATACATTTATTTGCAAATTAAAATACTGAGGAAATTAAAATGCGTTTTGATATTTTGTTTTATAAATATACTCTCTATATGATTAAATGTACTCTCTATATTTAAATATATCAGATTTCATTTTTACTTAATTAAACGTTAATAAAATTATTAAGGCCGGAACGTTTGAACGGCCTATTGTCGTTTGTCGGACCCGTTTATCTTTGTGCCGGAAGTAAAAGGTTTCGCTTCCGTTCCTATCAGGGCGCTATTCAGCACGCGTACCGCAAATTACACTTTCACTGCATATTAAAATATAAACCCTGTAACATCCGCCTGTACAAACACAAGCATTATGGTAAGTGTACGACTGTGAATTGTTGTCGCGGTAAATTTAAAGCAGACACTTTGGCGAGATATATTATCTATATTAATCTATATTAATAGTTGGTTTTAACTAAAGAACGCAACGCGTTAAATAAGTCCGAGTTTCTTGTAACTGACCGATAAACTTAAAAACCACTAAATGAAAAAGTGTCGTTTGTGGACAGACCATCACTTGTCATTCTTTATTTCATTTGTTGCTGCTTTCTACAGCTGTCTGTAAGAACAGCAAGGGTTATGAATACTGATGTAAACTTACAAAGTAAGTGGTGTAAAGTAAACTGCGATAAGTTTGCATTTATTAGTTATGTGTTAATATGGTAATGCTACTGTATTGCTTTGCGTCCAGTATGGTCTTAAATAAAGCGAGGGCATTGGTTTGTTTTGTGATGTATTTACTGTTTTGCTGTCACATGTTGTATTAATATTAAAACCCGACTCTTCCTCTAGAAACCAATTCTTCTGCAGGGCCATGAGAGGTCCATCACTCAAATCAAATACAACAGAGAGGGTGACTTATTGTTCTCAGTAGCCAAGGATAAAGTGAGTGACATAAACGGTCATATTGATACTACAGTAACTTAATTCTCTTGTCTGTGTCTAGATTGATTGATTATTTTCACATGTATATTCTGTGTAGGTTACCAATGTTTGGTACTCTGTCAATGGAGAAAGACTGGGCACTTATAATGGACACACTGGTGCTGTTTGGTGTGTGGATGTTGACTGTATCCTTTCTGAAAGAGCTTCTGTTGGATAAAACAGTGCTGGATGAATTCATTCCCATGAGTCCTTTGTACTGATTTAGTATTTCAGATAGAGGGGAAGGTGTCCATCTACTTGTGCTTGTGATTTGTAGTTGTTTGTTGTTGAAATATTTTTCTTAACATATTGCTAAGGGGACACCAAGAACGTATTGACTGGATCTGCTGATAACAGCTGCAGACTGTGGGACTGTGAGACAGGTTGGCACACAAATAACCAAAGTAAAAGACAAACAGTAACCAACTATTTGACTTGTCTCAAGAAACTCCTGGACAGTCAAAATTTTATTTGATCATAACGCTCAGTGTCTACTGGTGACAGCTGTACTGTTTAGGCAGCTAGTCTTGCACATTCATAATAAACATTGAGATTCAAACTTCTGTGGCCACACTGAATACAGCTTTCTCAAAGTATCCAGTATAATTATTTTAATATTGAAACTTCATGTAATGCCTTTCTAAGGAAAGCAGCTAGCTTTGCTGGAGGCCAGCTCAGCAGTGAGAACTTGTGGCTTCGACTTCAGTGGGAACATCATAATGTTTTCCACAGACAAGCAGATGGGCTACCAGTGCTATCTCAACTACTTTGACTTGCGAGACCCCCAGCAAATTGGTTAGTATTGTGGCCTTTTGTGAGTAATGCATCAATAATGCATGTAGTGCAAAGTCTTATTTTATTTCTTGTGTTTTATTTTGCAGAGGACAACCAGCCATATATGTCCATACCTTGTAATGACTCCAAGATCACAAGTGCAGTGTGGGGTCCACTGGGGGAGTTTGTGATTGCTGGCCACGAGAGTGGAGAAATCAACCAGTTCAGTGCTAAGGTCATACCTCAAACCTTTGATGATATGCATCAGAATGACTATTGAGATGAATTGTACATGTTGGTTGGCTAAGGATGTGTGTGCATGTGGTTTAGACAGGGGAGGTTTTGAAGAATGCCAAAGAACACACCAAACAGATCAATGATATCCAGACATCTGTGGACCTCACAATGCTCATCAGCGCCTCCAAAGACTGCACTGCTAGGGTTTGTGTTTCACATTTAATGATGGTTAATGCTTGTTTAGTGGTTTCTGGACTCCTGACAGACTGACACTGTTTCCCTCATTGCACAGATGTTTGACTCCACAACACTCGATCACATAAAAACCTTCAAGACAGAGCGACCTGTTAACTCTGCAGCTATTTCACCTATCATGGACCATGTAAGTGGCAGAGTTTGTGTGATGGTTCTGTGTATATAAGCATATATAGCATATAAAGTGAATGTACATTATTGTTATACCTGCTTCTGTAGGTGGTTATGGGAGGTGGGCAGGAGGCCATGGAAGTCACAACCACCTCTACTAGGATTGGCAAATTTGAGGCCAGGTTAGTGGTTTACTGTTGGTGCTTAGAGTCCGTAATGAATCGTTATGCTTGGATATACTTTATATTAATATTAATAGATATAATATAGAGTTCTTATGTTAATGTTTTTGGAGCTGATAGCAGTTTGAATGGTGCAACATTGACTGTATTTCAGCAGTTTGTGGGGAACCTACTCTGATTCTCATAGGTGATGTTTATATTACTGTCAGTACTCTGATTTTGATGTATAATTGACTATGACAAACAGGTTCTTCCATGCGGCTTATGAAGAAGAGTTTGGCCGTGTGAAAGGACATTTTGGCCCCATTAACTGTGTGGCGTTCCACCCTGATGGAAAAAGGTTAGGCTTTTAAATCCAACCCAACCTGTTTGTGTTCCTGTGTTACATGCTTAACAGCTGTTAGTAATACCGTCAGAATCAATGTTGTGATTATTAGTCTGTCACTTAACATGAATATCTTTACAGTATTATAAAGCATTTTTTGTCTTCTGTTCTCATCTACAGTTACAGCAGTGGAGGAGAGGACGGTTATGTCAGAATTCATCACTTTGATCCTCATTATTTTGATTTTGAGCTTGAGGCATAAAGCTCAGGTAACAGACCACCGCCTGAACTGCTCAATAACATCTTACACAGGGACCCCAACATGCAGACCACCTTTCATGATTGCCTCCATAATGTATATTTAATAAATGTAACATTCTGAATAAACTGGGTTTGAAATAGAAATGAGCTTTTGTTTATTGCCATTTTGTTCTCCTCAGTGTTTTTCTCCTCAGCCTGGTATAAGGATTATTAATAAAGATGGTGCTTTAAAACAGGCATTAATAAAAAAGTATTAAAAATACCATTATGTAACTATTATATCCATGCAAGACAAAACCCCCCCACAATAATCAGAGGTTCTCTTTTATTTACCAAAGTCATAGTTATAATAAGGACGCTTCACAATCACTGAACTCTGGAATAACCAAACAGCTATATCTAGTCAGCCACATGACTGACTTGCTAGCGTAACCACAATAGAATAGAAAAGAAGCTGGAATCTAACAGCAATACAGCAAACAAACCTTATTTGTGCCCACCAGAGGCAGAAATTCAAGAGTCATCAATACAGATGCCTTAAAAAAAAAAAAAACGAGGTAAAGGACGCTGGCTAAACAGCGTCCACAGAGACTCAAATAAGAGTGACCAGTATGTACTGAGTCCATGATTTTAAACAAATTCAAGGAGAAAGGATTTGTGCCATTGGTGGTCCTGTTTGAGGTGCTATTTTCAGTAAACAGTAACAAAGTTTAAGGTGGGGAAACATACATGGTTTCAGAGCACTGAAAAGAAAAGATACATCTTTCACACTTGTAATGTAAAAACCTTTATACCACTTCATTAGCTTACAAATAGTAAAATGAGTCTTACAAAATAATTTACATTGCTTAGCTCAGGAGCTAACATCTAGCGTGTTTGATGTATAAGAGGACAGGGGTTTGACAAATTGAGCTTTCATGCATCATGGCAACAAAGTCCTCTCTTCAGACTGCTTTTAAATCTTCTTTTGGCCTGTATTGGGAAAAGAATTTCCATAAAGCACATGTTAAATTAATCCAAATGTCCAAAGTAGACGTCACAGACTGAAAATACACCTTTTATAATAGGGTGTAATAAACCAGTGTGAGGTGTTTGATTCTATGCTAGCAACAAAACCAATCTTACCCCTTTGTGTCCATTTTTTCTTCAGGAGCTTTTTCCTCCTCTTTAACATCTGGTGTGATTGAGAGAAGAAAATAAAATCAGTATTCATACTACAAATCTCAATGTTTGTCTATTAACTGTAACTTGTCCCTTTGGTAAACACTTCATAAACAGTCCCAACCTATAACAGAAACTCAATTGAGCCAAGATTTTTTGTTCAGGTGGTTCAAATTAAGGCTGTCAATTAAAGGTAAGAGATGCACATGGGAGAACTAATCAAGTAATCTAGAACTAATCGAGTCCCATGCAAATGAGTTGCCAATAAGCAGAGTTCAGATTACTTGACTTGCAGGTTTTGGACTGTAGGCAAAGTAACTTTAAAAGCTTAAAATCATTAAGTCCCTCAAATGAAAGAAATTGGCTGTACCTGTTGGCTCACCTTTCTTCTCTTCTCCATCCTTCTCCTCTTCGGTCTTCACTCGTTTGGGCTTCTTGTAATTAGTAGCATTTCTCCGGCCACCCTGTCCTTCATCCTCAGAGTCTGAGAACTCCTCATCACAGGCTATCCGCTTGTCATGAGCGCGAACTGTTGAGGCCAGACAAACATCAAGATCTCTGCCAGCCTTTAGATGAAAGGTCCATATGTAACTGTAAATGATTGAGGAATTAGCGTGGTGGCACTTACTGGATATGCGTTTGTTAGGATCGTCGTCCTCATCTCCACTGTCCTCCTGAACGGCATCTTCTGGGATGGCCTGCATCTGAACACCTGGTGCGTGAGGCAGCATCCTCAGATTCTCAAACAGGCGCTGTCTGTATGTGGATGACAAACAATATATTAAGACACATATCTATACAGACACATATATTAAGACACATATCTATACAGACACATATCTTATACAGATGGGGTGACATCACTCTCTTTTTTTTAGATGATGGGATAAATAATTAGACTTCTCAAACATCAAGAATTATTTTATGATTAAGCTTTATGAATGATACAAAACTAAATTTGGCTCTGTTGGAACTTTAGTTCAATCAAAACAGAAAATATATGTATGTGCATAATGTATATAGCTACTACAAGCTAGACTGCAAGTTTTCCTTGCTGCCTTCAGTGACAAACAATACTTGCTTGTAAAAAGTGAACATATCTTGAATTTAAAATTCAAGGCTAAATCACTAAATATTACAAATTTGACTTTAACCAATTGGGTTACTGATTGCTTTCTTGAATTCGACATTCATAAGGATTAAAAGGATTATAATCCCTGTAACTCTGATTTTAGCCATTTTTAAATAAGTGTGTGGGGTTATTTGTTCCACTTACTTGATCTTTTCCAGATAGTCATTTGTGTTCTGATTGGTCATATTGGAGGGGCTGATGTGGAGCTTGAAGTCAGGTCCAAAATACTCAAAGTAGTCATTGTATGGGAGCTCTGGTGTAATAAGAAAAGCAGGTTTAGTGATCATCATGAGGCGTGACAGATTGTGATCAGGCAACGGGTCCGAGGGCTCACCGTTAGGAATAGTTGAGTCCAGTGCTACAGCCGTCTCAAAGGTCCAGCAGCGCGCTACGTTCCTGATGGTGTAGCCTCCACCTCCCAGCATGAGCAGCGGCAGGTTAAAGCTCTTCATGTACTCCACACATTTGGCATGACCTTGAAGACCACAGAAGTCTGGTTAGATTAACCCTTAAATACTTATAGTCTCTGTCTGAGATGGCATGCAGTGAGAGGAGCTACATATTTAGCCTCCAAATACAGCTGCATGATACTCAAGAAAAATCCTATAACTTACCACATAAACAATATGTGGCATGTAATATAATAATGCTTTAAAATTGTAAAAATCAATTTAAATATTAAAATATATAATTTTCAGATTCTTTCTGGCAGGAGTCTCTCTGCTATTTGCCTTAACCTACAAGTGACTATACATAACTAAATTAAACTCATTTAGTTGTTGCAAACCATTGCGATATACATATTGCCATATGTAAATTAACAATATTTTAATACATAGTAGTGCAGCTGTACTTCTGAGGCATGTCTACATTAAAAGTCAACCCAAATCACAACCTTAGAATTATAAGGTTCTATCTGACATGTCAAAATTAAGTTAGACATGTATACTCTTATAAAACTTATTGACACTATATTTATGACACTATAAAAAAATTTTTAGTGCATTTTGGGCATTTATCAGTTTTGGTATACACAACGCAAAAATCTAAGTCTCTCAAAACACTGATAGAACATTATAATGCTTCTCTGAACCTTACAATTGAGAGAATACTTCTACTAGGCATTTCATGATCAGAATAAGCTGAATCAGTCATAATGCTGACACTCATATTTTGCCATATTGTACCTTTGATGGTGAGGTTGAAGCAGCCCAGACGGTCTCCAGACAGAGAGTCAGCACCACACTGCAGAACTACAGCACTGGGCTGGTACATCTCCATCACTTTGGCCATGATCTGCAGCACATTCACAAGATTATAGAGTCACTGCTATAATGTCGTCACCATCTTTACAGCTATTAAAGTCACTCATTTACAAACGTACAGGTTTGAATATGGCTTCATAAGATTCATCATCTATTCCATCCCTGAGTGGGTAGTTCACGGCGTAGTATTTTCCCTTTCCTGCACCAATATCCTGTAAAACAAACAAAATAAGCTTTAAATTAAGTACAGACCTACTAACAGTAGCAGGAGTTTCGTGGCAAGTTCATTGACTTACTCTGAGGTCTCCTGTACCAGGAAAATACTCCCCATACTTGTGGAAGGACACAGTCATGACACGGTCTGTTGTGTAGAAGGCTTCCTCCACTCCATCTCCATGATGGATGTCAATGTCAATGTAAAGCACTCTCTGATGATACCTTGAGGAAATGACAAAGACTATATTAACTGTGAGTGTGGTTAACGTGTACCTGAATGATGGACGACTGGTTATAAAAATGAGTGTGAAAAAACACTTATGCAAGTTCCTTAAGAACTGGATGCCACTTGATTTAATAGTGTTTGTAATCCAATGACACTCACACATTTAAGTGTGGCTTCATTGTCCGAATACTGTACTTGCTTCTATAGCAATGTTATCTGAAATGTGTATAGCTGTCACTATTTGATTTGAGGTAAAAACATACTTGAGCAGTTCCAGAATAGCCAAAACAATGTCATTGACGTAGCAGAAACCAGATGCCTCAGATTTCTTGGCATGATGAAGTCCTCCTGCCCAGTTTATAGCAATGTCTGTCTGCTGTTTGTTGAGTTTCACAGCTCCAGCTGTGAGCAAGCAGAACATAACGTTAAAGAGTTAGCTGTGCCAAAGTAGGTGTACATATATACAGTACAGTATATACAGTTATTCTGTTCCAAACTACACTTACCAACAGAGCCACCTGTTGAGAGCTGACAGAATTCAAACAAGCCATCAAAGACAGGACAATCCTCTCCTACATTAACTGCAGAGACAATAACACTTCATCACACTTTCCGTACAATAAGAAACATCAAAGCTCATCATTAAATGTGTTAAATTAAATGCGTTTTCAAAGATCTGGAGGAAAGAAACTCACATCTCTGCATCTGCTTGCTGTACTCAGACATGTTGTCTGGGCGGATGGAACGGAGGAATTTGATGTAGTCATCACTGTGATATTTTGTCATCTCTTCAGCACTGGCTTTATGAGGCCGCTGAGCATGTTACAAGTTAGATCAAAGTGTTAAATCAAGCCTAAAGTTTAAGTGTGTTTCAAAGTGTAGTAATAGCTGGAGTCAATATTTCACTTACATAAATTTCCATCTTCCTATACAGGCCATAGTTTAGGAGGAGATTGTGGGTCATGCGAATTCTGTGGGGTTTCATGGGATGTCCCTGACCATAGTAGTAATTCCCGACATCACCTGCAAAAAAAATGTATTACATGATGAACAACGATAGACTGCTCGTCCTTATCTTCACATAACGGGGTTTATTACGGTTTACGGAAGACCACATACAACTGCTTCCCTTCGCTAAGCTGTGCAATATATAGTCAGATTTAATGGGGTCAATGCGCTACAGTTCCGCAATGTCTGGGTCAGCCATCAGTTCCTGCAAAGGGCCCACAGACATTAACCCAAATGCACAACTGAATTGCGCTAAAATTCAAATGGTTTAAAACGAGACAATGAGAGGCGATAAAAGAAAGCAAACTCAGTCTGTTCAACTCAAACTGTTAACCTGAGCATCACTCACACGCGCAGGGCTGACAATGCTGCGATCAATGGAGACATCAAATACTGCTGAGAGGTTTCAGGTTCACACTATGGACAGAAATTCATCGACCTTTTACAAACGGGCGAACAGACAAAGTGCGGAAAATGTACTGCTTTCAGAAAATTCATATGTAGTTTTGTGCCGATATTAGCCCCATAATGTGGTTTTATTGCTAACACCGTCCATCAGAATAAAGACCGACTAGCATGCTAAGCAAAAACGAGCATTAGCACGGTGCTAAACCTGGCTAACAACTCACAAACATTCAACGAAACTTAGGCTTTGTGCAGAATTCTCCTGCAGGATGCACTGCACTTCACGTCCCTGATCATTTAGACTGGATATCAGAGTAATAAAATACGCTCCTTACCGTCATAATAGTAGCAAACTTTCTTCTTTGTTCCTTGAGAACTCAGCGCCATTTTACCCTCCAATTACAGCCTGCGCCTGCCGGGCTTTCTGCGCAATGAGCAACTTCATTAACAACTTGTCTCGGGCAGCTTTGAGCCAATCACCATTCAGGTTTTTGCACAAAGGGCGTGACAGTTGCGCTTCTTGACCAATCGTTTCTCTAGATATCTTAATCGCGTATTTTGACGCGCTTGTCTTTTACTCCACCATTGTTTAAATGCCTAAAACTGAATCCCACAGTAAATCGGACGGTGTAGTGTTGTCGTTCAGTTTGAATCGGTAATTTGGGTTGTTTGTGGACATCTTTCTCTTCCCTCACTTACTACAGTATTTAAGGTTGCATATACTCAGCCAGCCATGATATAAGATGTTCAAGTTCAATGTATTAATATACGTATAAACCTTTTAAAAACTATATTATTCCACCAGAATGCTCTAAGAAGTGATACAGGACCATCCAGGCAGCTATCAGACTATATCAGTAAGAGAGCCAAATGATGTTCTTAGATTTGCCACAATGTTTTATGTTATTGTGATTATAATACTTTACAAAATGCAAAGATGCATAAACGCTCCATTAAAGTCATTCTTGCTTATTAACTGTCTATCTTGTTTGTAAAATTCTAATTAAATTCTAACTAATTTTCTGTATTACATTTTATTTGGGATGAAAAATGAGAAGTTGTAAAAGGTGTCAACTGGTATTCTCTGGTATTCAAAATCTTTTTTTGAACCTTCTTTCTTAAGAAAAGGTTTACAGAAAAGGGTCTTGGGAAAAATATGAAGTTTTATTTTACATGACAATTAAACAACTGCAGTGCAGATGCAGTGCAAATTTCATCAAGTTTATTGTGAGTTTTTGAAAGCAATCCAATTTTGGTTTTCATTTATTTTAAGCACATATTAAACCTAATTGAGGTTATATCTAAACCAAAGAAAGTCTAATATCTAAGAAATATCTAAACAAAAGAAAGTAAGCTTTGAGAACCCCAACAATACCACAGCAGTAGAAACCGTGTTCTAATGAACTGCATGTTGCGAGTACTGAGATAACGGTGATGTCACTGATCAACAC
Source organism: Yasuhikotakia modesta (assembly GCA_036877545.1). NCBI lineage: Eukaryota > Metazoa > Chordata > Actinopteri > Cypriniformes > Botiidae > Yasuhikotakia > Yasuhikotakia modesta. Next base: position 58,385 of record JBAJNP010001151.1, read on the forward strand.
GTGATGGCGCCAGACGCGTATATTTTACACGCAATCCCCCAGCGACAAATCTGCTGCCATTACAACCAAGAGACGGACGAATGCAACTGTATCGTGGTGCTTTAATATTTAAATATGGTAGCTATTCATCCAAGGACTGGTAATAGAAAACAGCAGAGTAAGCTATTCATTTATGAACGTGCCAATTTTTAGCGGTGATGGAAATGGCTAAGATTCAGCTGGGAGACTCTAGCTAGACACATTTTATATTATTAAACCACAGATGCAGAAAATCACACTATTTATTTATGATAATTTCATAGCATACTGAGGCTATTACGTAAAAAGATTGAAATCTGTTGAATAATTGAATCTATTACATGCTGCATCAGAGAAATCCGTCACAACACGAATGATTAGAAAAGCTGGTTTCATTCATTTAACTAATTTGGATAAAGGTCATTATTAGAATTTAATACTGTTTGTTTTGTGCAGAAGACTGTTGGTTATTTCATATTATTTCTTATTAGTCTTCTAAAGATCTGTTTATTTTAGATAGAAAAGACTTTCTGTAGATTTTATTACAACCCCAGTTTTACTCTATTTGACATTAATTTATTTGTATTTGATAAAAATTAGTACTTTTTACATATACAAAATATATGATGAACTTCAGTTTTATTATGTTTCTGTGTGTCTGCTGTATTTATGTCATGGTGGTTATATGATTATCTATTTGCCCCTGTTTTACATGCTTGTGAAGTATTTTATAGAGTAACACATGTATTATGATTGACCTATGAGACAACCTAGTTAAAATGACATTCTTATATAGATTTATGAGATTGTCTGTTGTCACTGTGAGGAAGTAAAGATGCAAACTGAAAAATGTAGGTAACCAACATTTATTTACCATTATCAACTTTACAATAAAACCAGCAACATCTTTAAACATTAGCAAAATAAAGAACAGAATTGGTCAAATGTATTTACAGAGACCAAAAAGCAGATCAAGGCTCACATTTAACACATAACATCTCTGCTTCTTTTAAATCTTCAAATGTGAACATAGCAAGCTCAATGTGTTTTCACTGTTTTTTTAAGCCAAGATGAAAATTAAAATGCGATTTCAAACAAACAAGACAAAGCCTTCTGGATATTTAAAATGGTTCTCTATACACCACAAAATACTTAAATTTGGGTTAAAATATAGGAATGTAGAAAGTTGGCAAGTCTTTTTCGATTTCCTTTTTTAACAGTCATTATATGTGGTGATGTTGATCTTGCACAATTCATCTGTGTAATCGCATCTATTCATTGGTGGCTTTGAATGATGCTTCTCCTGTATCCCGTCTTCAAACTCTCAAGTCACTCTTGCGTTGACATCCCATTTCCAGGAGGTTTCGGCCTGCACTCGGAATTGAGCCATTATCAGGGAAGTGAACTAGTGAATCTAGTCTGTCTTTTGTTAATAATCTTGAAGAAAGTGGCACGAGGAGTCTTTTCACATACATGTGTATATATACATATACATATATCCATGTATATATACATATGTATACATATACACATATATATAAATATATATTTTTTCTTGGAAAAACAGTTCACAAAGTCCTTTGTGAAGTACAATCACTCCTTCTGTTCAGATGGTGCAGGTGTGGAGCTGCTCTCCTCTGTTGGTTTTGTGGGCTCTGCAGCAGGTGCAGCAGCCTCCTCCTTAGGAGTAGCAGCGGGCTCCTCAGGCTTGGCTGCAGGTTCCTCAGCCTTGGGGGTCTCGGCAGGGGCAGGTGTCTCCTCAGTCTTGGGCTCCTCCTCCTTCTTCTCCTCGGCTGCTGCCCCGTTCTCCTCAGGCTTCTCTTCGGCAGGCTGGGCGGCAGCGGCTTCTTCCTTCACCTCGGTGCTCTTCTTGTTTTTCTTCAGGGAGATGCCCTTGAATTTGAAGGAGTTCTTCAGGGAGAACTTCTTCTTCTTCTTCTTGGTGGTCTCCTTGGCAGCCTCATCCTCTGGTTTGGCAGCCTCACCCTCGGCAGCAGGCGCCGGTTCGATGGCATCACCGGCTCCGGCCTCCGATTCTTTGGCCGCCTCTGCAGAACCGTTGGTGGCGGCTGCGTCTCCATCTGCCTTAGCAGAGACGTCACCATTGGTCTTAACATGGCCGTTCTCCTGAGAATGGAAACGTGAGATTAAATTTAGATGAAAGCAAATTTTGTTTACAACAAATAACCTGCGCCGTAAATAAAGAACAGATGCACCGTCACACTCTGAGTTTCTATATATAAACATATGTTTCAGGGCATCCCCTTAATCGTCGACGAACACAACGGTGACCCAACACGAAAATAATGCGTGTCTTCGAGGTGACGCCTTGCAGTACGTCAAACTACCGAACGAGGGCGCTCGAGGCACACAGCGCGTTTCTATTGCGAACCGAGACGGCAGCTTTGAAACAAAAGACCGATCGAAGCACGATGGTGAATTTCATTGAGCCTGATTTACATTTAACATCGACGAAGAGATAAACCACAAATAAACTTTAAAATAAGCGATGTGAACCATATACATAGTCATTGATAAAATTACGTTTTATTCACATCAAACCGTGGCTTTACCTACAGTGGACTCTCGCCTCTGTCTAGACTTCAGCTCACCTCACGCG
>JBAJNP010001152.1:0-24990 GCA_036877545.1 Yasuhikotakia modesta
TCTGTCTGTCTGTCTGTCTGTCTGTCTTGCTTGCTTGGCATGATGTGTTGCTTTGGTGTCAATCTCATTTAATGAGCCAATAATTTTCTTTAGGGAGGACACGGCCCATCTTGAAGCTGCCCCTTGCATTTGTCAAACAAATACATCTTTCATAAGAAAACAGTTCTGTCTCCATTCAGCTTTATAATTTAATCTGTTTTTACACTTTTTCATAACAGAATGTCCCCCTTCGACAGAAGTTTTCGTCGATGCCATCAGTGGTGCGCCATTGTGGTGACAGACTCTCATTGAAATTCAGTGTTTCTTTGTCTTGTTCAATCATTTATTATTAACTCAATAATATTTCTTATTCAGATCGTTCAGGCTCTAATCTGGGATATTATTGAGATTCTGAATTATTGAGAATACCATTAGAAATCGCTCACCTTGGGGAAAGAATTTGTCGTCTTTGTGAGTTTTATGTTCATCCATTAAAAGTTTTTCATATTTGGAGATTTGAAAGCATTTACCCGCAGTAATGAAATCTTTACACGGTCACAGTTTTGCGAAAAGAGCATTTCAAGTTTTTTAGCACAGTGGAATTAGCAACCATCACTTTTGAAAGTCTTTTTGGTGAAGGACAGAAAGTGCAGACACATAAAGAGCTAAATTTATTTCATAAACCTGAACATGACAAAAAAATTAACTACCCACAAGAAGAAACGTCCCAGGTTTAACTGGCAGAGTCTTCAGGGGCCTGTTGCACCCTTGTCTAAGTGATTTGGAGAGTGATATTGGTTCTTTAAGTGCATTTTTGCTGACAGGCTTCTCCCCATCCAAACCACTTTTGTTCTCATTGTGGCGCCCATGGCTGCTCCAAAGCTCTGGAGAAACATACTTATTTTATACTGTTCAACCAAAAACCACATGTACTGCAAAGTTAGAAATGCCACAGCTGCTTAGGGTGTGCAGTGTGAGCTAAAAACTCAACATTAACTTAAAATTAACCTTGTTTATAAATGCCTTTATAAAATCCTCAGTTTCATCAGTGCATGTTATTCCAAATAATGTTAATTTCCTTAAACAAAATGCTTGTTGTGTTTTCTTTCTTTTCTCAAAACTCAAGCCATTTTGTTATGCAGAAATCCAGTCAAATGGATAAAATGAGGTCTAACCCAATTTTGTACCTATTAAATATAATTTTGCTTGCGTAATACGATGTGTTGATGTGTTTCAGTTACCTGTGCTGACAGTAAGTCGACCTTCAGCTGTTTTGTTGTGTACTGTGTCAGATTCTTCGGTGGGAAGATATTTCGATCTGATCTGATGACCTTAAGCAACTTTCAAAGACGAGATGTTTTAGAGGTTTTACCAAGACCTGTTTAAATTCCTGGCACTCTTGTGTGTTTTCTCAGGGAGAGCGAGGTGAGATTTGGGACACTCATACTAATTTTCCCTCGCTGCAGATGAAAAGTCTGATTAGCTGGATGAAAATGAAAATGTTCCTCATCAACATTAAAAGAAGAGGAATAATTCTGAGGTTTTGATACGGGCCAATAAAGAATTAGAACCGTGTCTGTCAGAGTGATTGATTTCAGTGTGTGCAAGAGGTCATCTTTCATTTCAAACCCTCTGAGATAAAGTTGGGAATATGACAGTCTCAATGGTGTTTAAATCAGGGATATATCTGTAACTTGTCTGTAATAGTGAAACGAATCACTAGAAGCAATGCATTTGTCTTGGACGATGTGTTATAACCGGTGGAGAGTCACCCAGTGTCTTTTTAATGGTGTTTTTATATTGGAAGCATGTATTCTTAATAGCCCATAAATTTCTCTGGCATCAGTACAATTTTTATTTGTGACATTCACAAATATTTAAGTAAGAATATTTTAATGAATATTTTATAGTGAACTTTTGGAACCTTTGGAATGACTAAATATCCAGATATGTTTGGGCACTGAATTTAAATGTGAACAGTGCTTCCATCTTAGTAGCAGAAAAATGCAGGAGGTTAAAACATACACGGAAAGAACTGAGCCCATCCCTGCGCCCTGCGGTTTACAGTATTCCTTAATATTGGTTCAGCTGGAGACTGCAGAATTGCAGACGGCGGAGAGCGCAGCTTTGCCTGTGTCCTGGAGTCCAAGCAATTCAGGGCTGCCTGTCACCACGGTGACTTCCTGTGGGCATGAAGACATGAGCTAATGGAGAAAGAGTGAGCTAACACAGTCTCAGGGGCCCTGTACACACACAGGGTGAAACTGAGGTTATGAAGCGTCTTAAATTTTTAACCGTGCGACCCCCCCAACACTGTAATTAGGCAGATAACCTGTTAGACATCGGCTGCATGCATCGATGGTTAAACTGGATAGAAGCTGGGGGCAAACAAAGACAGAAGTCAAAAGGAATTTTGCGCCGCTCGGACGATAGGGAATCTTTAGTTAACAGTTACAAAAACAGCAAAGTGAGAGAAAAACAAGAAAAGTCTTTACCATATGATACCATATTAATATTTTACTTTGGTTAAGCAAAAGGGTTTGGTAAAAAAATAGAGTTTCCTTATGGACGTCTGTGGCTTTTAACACATCAAAGCAGAGCTGAGTAATTGTTATAATTGACATAAAAATAGCTGTAAATGGCATAGAACAGTATTAATTCTACAGTGTTTAATATTAGTGTTTGATATCTGACATTTTAAAATGTTCTTAACATGCATTTAAAATACATATAAATAAGAATATTCAAATATTTCTAAAGCTTTTAAAATGTAAGCAATTATTAAGCATGTAATATTTTGAGTTAATTTAAGTGTCTCACAATAAGATGAAATTCATCTGCAAAAATTGTTTGTATGTGTTCAGTGTAAAATGTTGCAGTGTGGTTGTGTAGCTGCCCTGTAGCTCAGGTATGACTGCATACTGTAGGAATTATGACAGTGACCGTATACCCCCTATATGTGTGGTATATCGTCTGCCCTATTTCCACACACAGTGCACGGGCAAGACAGCAAGAGAGGAGTGTGCGAGCTCTTCCTGTAGCGTGAACAGTTAATGTGATTTGGGCCATGTGAATTGTGTGTCCGGTGTTCTGCAGCTCTGTGTCTGAGCTAATGGTGTGCTTTAGTTTCAGCACAGATACAAGATATAACTATACAACTTTCTCATTAAAGTAAGAAACCACTAACATAAGAGCAGGCTTGCTCCAAAAAGAAGAAATACAATTTTGTTACTTTAAATTGTAGTAGCGGCTTACTGTAGTTTACTCTGGTAGAATGATAAAAACATGACAACAATACTAATAATAGAAGTATTAGTAATCATGCTAAAATCAAGTGTATGCGAACACAGATGTGCATTGTTGTACATTTGGATAAACACTAATGCAATATTAATGTCATTTTGTATCAATGAAATCAGTATCATTAAAACTCTTTTGTGTGCAAGAGAGAATAAGTGTTTAATGCTATTTATTTATTTCAGTTAACAATTTAACAACAATGGTTTTGTGTAATTTTTAGGAATTCAGTCTGAACTACTGACATGCACACAAACAGGATAAAATGCTGAAATGTTACACAACAACATCAACAGTGGCTCACTGAGGTTTTGTTAAGCTTTGATCATATTAAAACCCACCACAAAAGAGTGCAAATGACTTTAGTTAGTCCCATCTGGATTTCATTAGTAAACAAATGACTTTGCTTTTAAAAAGTTACAAATAAATGTAAGACCTGATATAAAAATGTGTCTGAAATCTAACACCTTTAGTTCAGGTACAAATAACGATTAAATCATAGAATTTTTTTCACGATTTTTAAGAAACTCTGGCCTTGAGCTTACAATCTTCCCATGAACAGAATCATCTTATTTCTAAATGTTTTTTTCAGAGGATTCGTGTAAATGGACACATTTTTGATGTCTTTACATTATACGCACCTGCGCCTATACAAAATAAAAAATATAAATGATGTACTTATATAGAAAACTTATATATGTAAGCATATATAGAAATAACATGAAATATTTCGGTCACCTAATGAAACTTCCTGTCACGACAAAAAGCACAAGAGCCAACAGTCAACCGCCAACCCAACAAAGCCGCAATAACTTGAAGCTATTTAAAGCAACATCTGACAGTGAGTTAGAAAGTTTGTCGTCCTTGGTAGTCGGTGGGTTTCAAGGACTCTCTGTACATTAAACAGCAATGCCTGTGGGACTCTTTCTATGGCTTGCAGCGTGTGAACCTGCCTCCTCTTCAGTCCTTTAGTATTTCTAATTAACGCTGATCACCCTTATACTTGCATACAAATACACACTCAGATCGCAACCAAGATGTGCGCAGGCTGCTGCCATATGGTGCTGTCTGTCGTCCAGAAATGAGGCCAATGGTCCTGTCTGAGTTTTCAAACTGGCCACAGATTGCTCGCAGCATCGCCTGGCACTTTCGCACTGCCCTGATCCACTCAGCATCACTGTACCTGTGTTTGTGTGTGTGCGTGTCATCTAACCTTTTCCCGCTTCCTTTGCTTCTTGAGCCGAGTAACTTATACTGGACATGTGAACTGTGGGTCTAGCTTTCTGTTGTCCCTGATGTTGTCGTTAGAGGCTGATCATGCCGTACGTGTTTTTGTGATCCATCTGTGCTTTTTAAAAACTGTTGACGTGTGTGCATGGGACAGATGTCATTTGTTTATTTTGTTGCTTTCTCAAGCTACAACTGTAGTTTTGTCAAGCTTTGTCATATTTATTTGTGTATTTTAATATACGTTTAATGTTTACAATGTTCAATTCTTTTTTTCTGTTTTATTGCGTCCTGTCTAAATCTTATTTTGGTTAATGGGCCAGTATGTGTGACAAAAAAGGTAACACTGAAAACCAACGTTCCGTGAACGTTCCATCAACGTCTCCTCCCTAAGATCTGATTTTTAGAGAAAATCGTACTTGACACATACACCTGATTTACAATGTGAAGGGACAGAGGACCACTGAAGCAGACTAATTTAATTAATGACAAATTAATAGATTCGCACTGAGCAAGAAAAGCACATGGCCGCATAAACCTGCGCCTCAGCCGGTGCCAGTCTTTTGCTAGCTATGAAATCAGGTTGGCTTGGTCCACGTTTGTGAATTATTAAATGCCCTCCACAGCAAGAATGTTTGCTAAACAGTGGGGTCTTCTGCAGTTCAGTTCTTCTGCTCCACTGCTGAAAGACCCAGGGGAAGAGATGACTGTACGTTTCTGAGAGCCCGTTTAGGAACGGTGGACCTTGTGCTTCAGAACTGAGCAGATGAAGACCGTAAAGATGCTTCTGGCTGAGCTTTGGACTGCAGTAGTTTTTTCATACAGTAACAGTTTATATCTGTCCACATCTGTCAAGTTTCAAAAATGGTAATGCCCATAAAAGCACCATTAAAGTCATTCTTTTGAATATATATAGATCTGAGGGCATGTGTTTCAAGAATCTGCAAGATGTTTATAATTAAACAAAAATAAGTGAGATCACAAAAATTGTTATTGTTTGGAGTTCATTAAAAATTGTTCGTTATTTGATGTAATTAAGCACAATTACACACAACACATATTTGCATATATTCCACAAAACCAAATAATGCTGAACTCATGCAATGGCCTTCAGAAGTTTACATCCCCTCAGCTCTTATTATTGTGTGAAGACTCCTGGATGATCAATGACTTTGTTTGTTTGGTGTTCGTTGTTCACGAGTCTCTTTGTTCTACAGAGAAGCTTTCAATGTCCTTCAGAACAATCCTCCAGTTTTGCATGTTCCCACTGTACAGGGGTTGTATGTAAAAATCCAGTTTTATACACTCTTCAGTATGTAGTGATCTAAGAAAACGACTGCTAACTGTAATTTACTTCCTAATGGTCTGTATAAATTGTTGTTTTGTCTTGTAGAAAATAAGCAGATTCTAAAAAGCAGTACTAAATAATATACATATTTGCCATAAGACAAAATAATAATAACAATAAATAATAATATTTAATTTGTTATTCATTTGTTAGTAACAATTTCGGTCTCTTATTTTCCATAACCTTTCATATTATTAATAGCAGAACTAGTTTTCATGTAGCTGCGGATATTTTAATACGAATATGATAGTATATATAATTTTATGAATATATATTTGAATATGCTTTTTCTTCTTTGACTCATCAATTTCTGTCTGTGACTGCTCAGTATGACTTTATATGTGGGCGGGCGCGGCCGGAAAACACTCAGTTAACCTTCATTTACATCGTTTCTCAAACTCGCAGCTTTTCCTTGGCAAAATTTTTTGGCATTCAACTGAATCCAGGTCATGTGTAAAAATGTTAAAATTTCTGTCTTGCCTTTTGCCCCTCCTCCCCCCCACATGCTTTAATCATGAATTGTGGAATAGCGTTCAGTGGGGGAGACGTCACCGCGCCTCTCGCCGCCAGAGTCATGTGACGCCAACTTTGATCTGCCGGAGAAACGGGTGAAAGCTTGAGGAAAAAAATTACCAATGAGAGTGAGCGAGGAAAAAGAAAACATTGCCCCAGCCAATTATCAAGAGTTATGTTTTATTCAGAACCTGACTTGGGCACCGTGAATCTCCTGTACATTTATGGCTGAAAAAAATGAAATGCCTCTTTCATACCATAGAGTTATTTTTCATTTATATTACACACTTGTCTTTTTACCGTTTTATAGGAGGAAAAAGAATGGACGCTTTAATATAGCTTCTGTTTCAGGTGCACCCAGAAATGCCAGAAAAACCTACAGAAGACACAATACAGAGAATATTATCAAAGCTTTGGATCCAAAATGAGAGCTACTTCATCATGATAAGACGCTATGTTTTGTGACAGATGGGTGTGGCCTGTCTGTCATTCATACAGTGAATGATAGAAAAGGTGAGGCCCCTTAGCATGCCGTACTAACACCCCCATACAGCAGCTCTCTGCATGCGCTGCCTGCACAATATAATTATGAGCATTACAGCGCCAGATATTTCTACCACATAATTCACTCTGTTTTCAAAGAGACAGCTAATGCCTCAAAGCAAGCAATGTAGTAGAAACTACAGGTGTGCTTTCTGTGTGAAACTCCAGACATTAATTCTCATGGTCTCCTGAGTGCTTTCAGTACATTATCACTACCGAGATGAGAAATCAATGTGATTTTAACAATCCCATCCAGATTTTTTCATATGTGAAATAGAAGGCTGACCAAAACGTTTTTATTTTGTTATTTTATTTTTAAATAGCAATATTTAAAGAGCACACTGGCCAATGGCTGCAACAATGCAGTGCACATATTACACTTTGATAATAAATAAAATAACTTAAAAAATAGAAACAATCAATCAGCCTCATATGTCAGTGCATAATTATTGCTTATTGCTGACTTTTTGTAGAGCAAAAAACTCAGCAAACAGCAAATCATTTTTATAAGTATTTATTAAGTTTGTAAGTTTTAACTGCATGTGGGAACTACTGGAATAAATAAAGAAAAAAGATGTACATGAATGTAAACGTGGGCGTTGTTGCAAGACCAGCACAGAACTGAGATCATAGGTCTGGCATAAAGGTGGTGCTAAAACACTGCTTTCCTGTGTGTGTGTGTCCCATACTTCCTCATACCCTCGCTCCAGCACAAATTCTCAGCCACACACGCAGTCACACTGTGCTGCTAATGTTTTAATGTAGGAAATATTTTGTAAATTATCGCCAGTATAAACGCATCTGATTCATTAAATGGATAATTAGGTTTAGTGTTCCATCTCCATTTATGTCTTTCTTACTTTGCCTTTTTCTTATACACACACACACACACACGGGTGTGCTACTGTACCAATGTAATACAGTAGAGGAAGAGGAATCTGTCTGGCCCGCAGGAAGTTTCATATGGAACATAATAGAATGTTTCATTCAGGTTAAATGAGATCAGGTTACTTCAGATTCTGTTTCAGATTATATTCAGATTCACTTCAGTTTGTTGATGCAGAGCAAACCTCCAGCATTGATTGTTATAGTCTGAAAGGGCTGCAGATATAAAGCAGTCTGTGTGTAAACAAAAATTTCATGTGAAGGAACAGAGCACAAATTCCTGTGATGAAAGGAACAGAATGATGAATGTGCATTTCAGGTACTGGGAAGATTGAGTGATCCTGTCAGTATACCATATGCTTACAATTTATTCCTGCAAACAGAGCGGGCAGTTGACGTGAAGTTTCACAGAAACACTGGCTCTGTAGACTCACTGTAGACACACTGAAGCACAGGCTCTATAACTAAAATACTTGTGTGTTCAACAGACAACGACTCATTATTAAATAAATAAATACCAAATTTCCTCATAATTAAAAAGTGTGGAAAAAACGTACAAATAAATTGCAGACTTAACAACAGTAGGAAAATCTGATGTATTTCATGTAAAGAATAATCATTAATTAGGACATAATTATTAATTTAGCTGTAATTTGACAAAACCATTATAGAAACAAATAGCTACCAAATAGCTACTAAATCTGCAACTGGAAAAATACAACCTTGCAAAAAAATTATTTTATAATTTTGTTTGCTGTTTATTGTTTTAGTTTTTAGTACTTTTTCTTGTACTTTTTTCTTTTTTGAATCTTCTCACTATTTAAAAATGAAACTAAACAGAATAAATTATGAAAATAATAATATTAACAGAACACATTTCTTATAACTTTTCTTCCGGTAATCTCATCATAAAAATCATTTCTAAAGTTCAGGAGAATTTTTTTGCAAGGTAAGACAAACAGAAGTGTAATTTATGACCACTGACAGTATATGCAGTCACCTATAGTGAGCAAAACTTCAGCTAATGTTTCATTCTTTTGCATGAAAGATATTTGCATAAAAACTTATTTTTCTGATTGCTTCACTTAAAACGTGTTTCAACATCTCAGAGGAGGAACATTACTCTTCATGAGAGACAAAAACACCATATTGCTAGTAAATCTGTTCAGTGTGGGCTGATATTGCAGCATACTTCGTTCAAAGTTGTGCGGGATGCTAAAGTGAGTGAGAAACAGCTGCGCGGTTGCCCTGATGTATCTGCTAGCATGTCAAATCGAGCTGAAAGCTTTAATTCTCCATGTCTTGAGGTCCATCCATTAACGCTTTCCTGCTGTCTGTGCCAGTAAATACAGATTTACAGACAAACAGACCAGCGTTTACTCACTGGAGGTGTTTAAATCACGAGTGGACAGCAGTTTCAAAGACTTTTGGTTGGTTTGTCATCTTTGAGTTTGTTGTTTTTGGCTATGACACTTTTAAAGCTGTTGACCTTGTCGAGGGTCACTGTCTGTAGATTTGTCTTGCTAGTTAAAAGTTGTTTTACTCTACAGTATGTTAATTTGTTCTTATAAATGTTTTTATGACTTTAGTGTAATTGTTACCTGCAAATGTTGTTTCTGTAGCAAATATCTGTTTTACAAACAAATAAACAAAACTTGTGATTACAATTACAATACGCTAAAAACTATCAAAACAAACAAAAAATGATCATTTAAAAAAAACAAATGATGCAAGTAAATTACAAATGATCATTTTGGTTCTGGTTTTTACAACAGAACCAAATAAAAGATATGTGCATTGAGTAAGCCACCATACATGCAGAATGTTAATGCTGCAGTGCATTCTGGGAGTTTCAAATCAACAATATTAATATAAAAATTGGTCCAACTCTGATTGGCTGGACAGGGCAACATTTGAGGGAAAATAATTGGTCTTTTATATTTTATGTGGTTTCAGGGTAATTTAAATTTCTTAGTTTCCCCTTTTTTAAAAGGTCCTGCGTGCTTGACAAAATTTAATTGCTTTGTTTACAGTGCGTTTCTAAATTAGAACTCCATTAATTTGTTCACAGGTACAAACTCCTCTGAGAAAAGGACCAGCCCCAAACAACTGTGAGATTATTACTGCGATATTAGCGCAATGTTGCTGCAACATAACCATTAACTAGAACCATCTTCAATTTTCACCACACTACCGTTAAGAAACACTGAACCGCTGAAGCATGAATTGCTAAAGACTGCCGTTCCTTATCTAAAATCCACACAGTCAGAATGCTTTTTTTAAAATCTCACGGCTCTTGAACGCATCTATGGTGACAGATTATAAAGCGTATAAGGACCATTTGCTACTTTTCCAAGTTGTTAACTCCCTTGTCCCTGCAGGCCAGTATGACCAGCTAAGATAAACGTCTTTACAGGCCAAACGCAATTGGTTTTTATTATCTAAGATGTGATTCTAGTTTTTAAAGAGTCATTTTGAAATCCAAGACCAATCTTTCTCTCTTCACTTCTCTCTCTCTGTTGAGGAGAGTTATTGACTAAAACATCTTTACTCTGTTAAAACTCACTTACAATCGTTATCCTATAGAATGTTCATATAAAATTCAGTGTGTAGATATTTTATTATTCTTTATTAAACAACAATTATGGCTTTCACTGGAGCAGAATTGATTTATTGAAATTAAATCAAGACATTTGATGAAACGTTTCTATTCTACATAACAGAATTTTCATGCCCGAAATAAAGAAAAAAATGATATTCATATTTGTGCAGTTTCAGACTTGAATATGTGAAATCTATAGTGAAATGTGGAATTTGATTAAGGAGTGATATTACCGAGCGATGGAGCCGATAGCCCACGTTGGACAATTAATCCTTAATAAACTAACACTTTTTTTTCACTGTTGGCTCAAGGCAGTCAGATACCACAGTGTTCTGATTGTAAAAGGCATTGCTGTAGACAGACCTGAGATTTATTCACAACAAATAATTTAACCAACAATGTACAGTCACACCCGCGCTATAGTGATGTTTATAAGTGTGATTGTCTCAGACTATGAAGACAACAAATAGGACATTTAAAGTTCATTTACCTGATGAAGATTTGTTGGTGATGATAGTTAATAAAGCTCCTCATCATGTCAAACTGTCCCTCCGCTACATTGGCAGAGACGAGCTTCCCTGTCACTTATCATGTTCATCACAATCATAAACTCTTTGGAACAAACTTGATAGTTCTTTAAAATGTTTGCCATCGAACTGACAGTAGTGTGGAAGTAGAGATTTTTAAAAGAATTTAAATAAAGATTTTGTGTTTACATACATTCAATTATGTTTTATATGTCAAATTAACTTGATGATTTAAGTATGAAATTTGCAAAGAGAAATGTTTAAAAATGTAAAATTAATTATTTTGTATTTTTTAAGTTATATAACTAAATATTCAAACACACACACACACACACACACATTAAACGTGCATGTCATTTGTCATATACAGTATGCTGTGTGACCAATAATCTCATTTCATTATTATAGCAACAATGATATAATTTCAATAATCCCATTTCATTATTATAGTTATGGTACAGATGTTAACAGTACTACATTAAAAATATGCTTTGTTTTGTAACCCAGTAGTGACTGCAGTTCAATTCTTCTTCTGCACTATCAACTTATTGTTACAGCTCTGAATGAAAACAGTTTGAATGTGCCATTTTACGCACGCCACATATTAGAAATGCAAAAGGCTTTATTTTCCTGTCTTGCCACACAGTTCATTTTTGATTCAAAGGCGTCTCTCACCTGGGAAACAATATGCAGGCATTGATATTGCTCACATTAAGCTGCTGGGGAATTTCTATTTGTGTTAGCACTAGTGCATTCTGTGCATTCTGTTGATCATTTTGTTTTACATTAGGAAAGAACGGATTTGACGGATCATTGTGTGTACTTGTAAAATTCATTTAGCTGTTTTTGGTGGCTGTTAAGTGTTTAATCTCTATTTCTTACAAGGATGTGTATTTTCTCCAGTTTAGGTAAAATCGCTCTTGACTTGAGCTGTTCAGCTAGAATGATATTTTCTTAGAAGCTTCACAAATAAAAGTATAAACATCTTGCTTTCTATTAGAGACTAGTGCAGAAACTGTTTTGCTTCTTCCTTTTCTTACTTGTTTTTTCTGTGTTTTTCTTCAAGCTCTTTTAGCTGGAGCCCTTGAAGGTTTTTTTTGGTGTTTGAAGCATTTCAAGTGTGATCTTTACTACATCATTCACACTTGTGTTGTGTTGTTTCAGTTACAGTCTACAGCTGTTAATTCATGTCAGACCAGACCTGGCCAAACCCAGAAGCAGGAAACTGACTTAAAACTGCTAACATAAGTTTGTCATACAGTTGGAACCTTCAACCTAGCTTTTGTTGTTACTTTAAAAACCAACAAAAGCTTTAAAAAGGAGCCATAAGACTCCATAAAAGCTTTGAATGTGCTTTTGGCTTTCCAAATGAGTGTTTTGACATTTTCATCTTTCTGTAGCCCTTACAGGACATGCACACAAACACTGACAAATGTTGTTATTCATATTAACACTGTTTGCACCTCAGCACCTGTCTCTTCTCTGGATTGCCGTGGTGTTTAGAAAGCCGTTTATCACGTCCAAAGTGGAGGTCAGCAGACGGCCACCCTCAGAAACATCTCAACACCGAGTTGCAATTAGCACCTTGTTGTTCTCAAAGGTTCCACGGTCGGCGAGAACAGAGCCATGCCACTGTGCCTCTGAACCGGAGATACTGGCGTCAGTCCAGATCCTCTTTAACTGCTCTCCTAATGCTCTCAATGAAACCTGAGAGGTGAAGCAAAAATGAATTTTAGTCAGCTGGTCTATGGATAAAAGAGCTTCTGGGCCTGGTTGCTTTGGACTTCGTTTCTCACTGTATGATCTTCTTCTGTGTGTTATTAGTCATTGCTGACATCATCCCAGATGTTGTGAGACCACCTAGGTCTCACGTCGGCACGACCCGCGGTGGGCATCTAACTGAAGATTTTGTATGGCTTGCGACGGCAAGCTATTTCTTTGTTAAACGTTTCAGGCGTTTCTGCCTATTTCAACCAGCGTTTTCTTTTCTACACACCTCACTAAACATAAAATGACTGTATTTTCACATTCTGAGTTAGTTGATTTGATGGAGAGAGAGAAACTAATTAAGCCACAATAAATTAATAGTGAAGTAAATTGGCATTATTTCTCCTAATCACAGAAACTCCACCATGCGTTTGGCACATCATCAAATAAAATATACATATCAAAAATAAAAATTATGGCTCCTTTGAAAAAAATAAATAATCACAGGTCTTAATCACAGACTGTTAATTTACTCTTACACTAACAGCTGCCCAATTGAAAAGCTAAATTATCTCCACTGTCCGCTGCCCCTCTCCCTTTGATCCAAATAATTGGTCATTTGAATAAACCAGAGAGACTTTACTAATTCACTGCCTGGTCCTTCATTGTGTAGCCCTTATATTCTACCTGAGTGGTTTTAACCTCTTTTTTTCCTAGATGGCAAAGTATTTAGTCTGCCTAGCACAGCTTTTCAAATGAGATAAATGTCGCCAAAATAGCCTGAAAATAGCTTATTCATTCAGAATGACTCTAAATATTTAGTGTTTTATTCCTCAGAAAATGCCAAAGGCAAAAAACAGAGCACACTTTAGTTTTGTTTCTCACACATTGAATGTTGTAAAAACTAGAAACACAAGTAAAAAAATAAAAAAAAAATTTGTGCTCCTCTCACGGAATATGGCATCTAGCCTACAGTAAAAATACAACATCTTTTGTCACCTTTAGTGAAATCTCCTTTGATTTATCTCAAGCCTAAAGCGCAGTTAGAAAAAAGAAACAGTCCAGTTAACTAGAACAAAGATTCTTCCATTACACGCTTTTCTGTTGTTGTTGCTTTTTTTCAGTTTTAGTACTCGCAGTGCAAGTCAATGTTCAGCGTGGAGCTGCCTGCCGTCCACACAGACCCCAGTGAAATGAGACTGGTCAGGTCTTAATGTAACCAACAAAAGCCGGATCAAAATCCATACAAACTCAATTAGGAATCAATTTGAGTTTGTGTCAGACAGTCTGGTGCCAACAGAGAGGCTTTTCTATTAGCTTATGCACTAGAAAAAACTTTCATTTAAATATTTCACATGGGTTGGCTAAGAGTAGCTATCTGATGCAAGCCATTTCTATCCTGTTTCCTATGCCTGCCTCACGGGCCAACGCAAATGCTGGGTATTTATAGAACAGGAAGAAGACTATAATCAATTCCTTTCTTTATTTTTAAGAGTGGAGCCATTTCATCATGTTGCTACTACTCTTTAAGTGACGTTGCCCCTGTCGACATGCACCTATTATACTGGGATAAAACCGTTTGTGACCTGCTGGAGAAATCATAAATGCAGCCATTAAGAGAGCCGGGAGGATACGCCCAAGATGTCCCTGGAAAGAGAGCTGTGATCTGATTGGCTTCCGCCCTGAATAACAGCAGCAAGTCCCCCCCACTGATAGGCTCTTGTGTGGCCTGTGAAGTGATGTAACATACTGCACGGACTGAAAATACTGACACCGGGCAGATGAGAGTGTTATTTTAGTTGTTAACACGCTCTTATGACTATGACGAATTGAGAGCAATCAGTAACGACAACAACAACACAACAGCCGCAGTCGCCGAACTTTTTCTCTTCAGATTAATGGGGCGAAGGAGCCGTGGGGAAAGCAGATAGAAATGTTAATTACGTTCTCTGTCTGGCGCGTCAAGTTGGTTTCACAAATCTTGTTTGGGGGGTTATTTAGAAGTAGGTCTGGGAATCTGTTAAAGGAATAGTTCACCCCAAAATAAAAATTCTGTCATTATTTACTCACCCTTAAAGTCATATGATGTTTTTTATTAATTTTTTACCACAAACAGGGAATTGAAGAATTCTTATGTGGCACTTGCAGTTTGATGGTAGTTTATAGTGGCTCTGTCTGTCAAGCTGTAAAAATGACAAACATACTATAAATGTAGTTCATGTGACGCACATTATAATCCAAGTTTTCTGAAGCCATGTGACAGCTGTTAGTGAGGAACATACCATCATTTTCCTCTGAAGCATGTATCTGGCCTACATCTGTCTCTGTGCTAACCTCATTGACTCCAAATTGGCTACCATGACCATGACCTGACCATGGGGGAGGGCAATATTATCAGTAAATAATTTTGTAATGTTTGTCTTTTCCTTACATAAACCTGTTCCATAATCTCATTAACCTAATGAGATTTTCTTGTCCTTTTTTGACCTTTAAGAAGCTTGTCAGTCCTGTGAAATATTGTTGCACGGAGGGAACTGTGTAACACTTAAAAACAAATACACAGTTTCTTTTCACAAACTTTTCCAAATCGTCTCCTTATCTTACCCCAATTCACAAGTTTATTATCATCATTTATAATCTGAGCTGCCAGGTCTGATTTTGCAGTAGATCAGTTTGACTTCAAACTAAAAAGCAAATCTGGCTAGAAAATCACATGGCTGCGTGCTAAAGATGGTGGAGCCTTTGTAGCTTGTTCTTGCAGCAGTTGTTTTAAACTTGTTATCCACGTTAACAAAACAACCCTGCATATGTTTCAACAGAAATGGCGATAGAGAGGCAGAAGTTACACATTGCAGCTTTAAATGGCACTGAGTCATTGAGTCAGCAGAAGCAAGCTTTCTATAAGATTGTTGGCCATGGCAAACCATGACACTTGCCTGATTTCTCATCTTTTAAACATCCAGCAGTGTGCTGACCTTTCATTTCTCCTTAATGTCTCACAAACCTTTACGCCATTATTCTTCCGAAGTTTCTCAACTGTTTAGTTTTTCCTTCATTTATTTAACGCATTGGAGCATGTAGGAGCATATTAAAAAACATTCTTACTCCTAGAATAAAGGTCTGTCGTTCTACACCGACCCATAATGCAATATAACCGATCTTTAAACTCTGCCCTGAACAAGAATGATGCAACATTGCAGCTTGTCTCACCACTGTGAATGTTAAACTGCTGTTGTGACCCAGTCACAGAAAATCAGAAGGTGTTTGATGTTTGTTGTACAGCTATGTGGAATATGATTTTTGTCCAATGAGATTTTACAGTGAGTTGGGCTACTTAGCACTCCATGAAATCGGTCGTCAAAACATTTTACTGCTGGTTGCTTATTGTTCATGGCTGGATAGGAAAATACTAAAATATATGGGTAAGATTTTATGTATTGCTTGTGACGGCGCACCAGGTTAGGAAATGTATGAATTTAGTACACACTTTTCCAAAGCAACATACACTGAATTCAAGGTAAACATTTTATCAGTACATGCATTCCCTGAAAATAGAACCCATAACCTTGGGGTTGTTAGCGCCATGCTCTACCAGTTAAGCTACAGGAAAGCATTTTATCAGCATGTGTTTCCTGGGAAGCAAACCCATGACCTTGGCATAGGAACACTTTTTTTACTACACGACAAGCTAAGGTGCTTTATGGAGACACGTGGTTGTCTCCAAGGTCTTCATCATTAATAAATATAGCTAGCAGAAGGTATTAAGTAAGTAATAGGTTGATGTTTTAAAAATAAGTCCTGACGGCTGTTTATCATGGCAGGTTTGTGTTTGAAGCACAACAGTAGGTGAGCGTTTGGTTATAGCAGTTATATTTTGTTTATTTAGGAGTTTCTCCACAAACATCTCCTGCAGTCAACATCTACACAAGCTTCCTGCTTGCATTCTGACAGTGATTGTTACAGACGACCATTTCTCATTTCTCTGTATCACAAGGTCGGGCTGTCACAGATCAGGTACTTTATCATTCGCTGACAGCCGCTTGTTATATCCGTTGAGTTATTTCAGTTTAAAAGGAGGTGTGGCGTGCTTGTGTGCTTCACTGTACAGTGTCATAACCAGGTTTCGTCATCTGGTACCGCAGCAACGGACATCAGAACGGGAAGAATTTTAATGGGTGGAAAAAAAATCTTCCTAATCTTACAAACTTATCAGCCATTGTTTAGATCTGTATAGATTGTGAATGTAATTAAATTTACAGTATATTAAAAGGACCCAGACTGCTAGTACTCTAGCGGAGCCAGAGTAGCATTGAAACTGTCTTTTTATTTTCATCTTGCCTGTTTTTGTTATGAATGACAACCAATGAGTGAACTTCAATGCATTCTGTTATGTTGCATTTTGTGTTGTTTACTCCTCTTTTTGATCAATAAGAACTAGGTTCTTTAAAAACATATTTAAAACAGTATTAGTCATTAACTTTAATGTAATGCCATATAATACCTTTAGTATATAATGCTTAAACAGAAGGATTAGTGTATTAACAACAGACACATAAAAAGCTGAGAGATCATCCTGGCTAATTATGTTAATATTAGTGTACAGAATACAGAGACAGTCAGCATGTGGGAATGAGCTTTATAAGCCTAAAAGAGCTCATCAAAACAGAAACATGGAGAGTATAGAGAGATCTGAGTGAGTGGTGAGACTAAATTTAGAAAGAAGAGATCAGAATGAGTGTATGACGAGTTTAGAGTGAGAGTATATGGTGACATCAGATCGAGTAATGGAGTACAGGAGATCAGACTAAGTATGGTGAGATCATATTGAGTATATGGTGAAATCAAATTGAGTATGTAGTGAGTTCAGATTTTGCGTATACATCAGCCGGCTATAGTGGGAGTGAATATGGTGAGATCAAAGAGAGAATAGAGAGATGGGTGGGAGAATGAAAAATTCAGCTCAAGAACAGGGAGGTGGTATATAAAGGTATCATAATAGAAAGGTCTTTGAAAACAAGAGATCAGCATGCATATGGGGAGATTAGTGTAAGTAATTATAAGGAAATTGCATGCAATGATCAGTGTGAGAATGCAAAGATCAGTGTGGGTGTGGAATAATCAATTCACACTGCCTCTAATCAGTTTCTTGGTTCATGAATCGTAGCTGCATATTGATCATGTCCTCAGAACAGCGGGATAGAATGTTGTATTTGACTTTTTGATTACTTTCAATAGACCATATGACATTGCTTGCACTCACTTTCCAAAAAACAGACACTATTCCGCAAAACAGATTAAGAATCATATTACGTTTCATTTGAAAGGTCCTTTCAGAGTCGTCAACTGTGCGCGTAATTACGCCTATCACAAAATTCCAGTATATTTGAAAATTATTTTTAATGAACAGGTCTTGAAATCAGGGCAATAATTCTTTGGTTAATGCCCAAATATTCAGAGACTCAAGCTAATAGCGCAAAGCTACGAGTGTAGAAAGAGAGAGCCGTGGATAAAATGTTTCTGAGTTGAGTGATGGTAAGGAAATGCAGTTGGGCTCCAGGGACCCTCTGCAAGAGTTTATGATGGTTTGGGCTCCCAGTCACCTGAGCTCGGCTTCTGTCTGATACTAGAGAACTTTGCTGACAAGCAGTCACTCAAAGGTGCAACCAAGCCTTTCAACAGCTGCCCGACGGCAAGCCATAGAGAGAATATCCCCCGCCCCCCCAAAAGGGCCCTGGTGCTGCTTTTGTCAATAGAGTAATTATTGCAACCAAATACGTGCATGAGTTCAATTCTGGTTTTATTGCTAATTGAGGCTGGCTGAAATTTCTGGAAAAGAAAGGGGGAAAAGGCTTTCATAGGATTTGTGAAAAATTAGTTAAATAATTTGGGGGCTTTCTGCTTCCTGGCATGTTAGGGAAGCAGTAACTGACAGAAATGAAAATCCACTGAAATATGTACAGTGTCAAAGGAATGACATTTCTGGCTCTCAGCTTCACGTACAGCAGTTTCACATATCTGCAATATGACATTCTATGGAAATACTATAGCAACGGTGCGCTACGTGAAAAACACGGGGCGAGCTAATTTATTCCTTGGACAGTCAGGCAAGAGAGAATGACAATACACTTCCTCAGATTCACTTTATTACCACTGATAGCATTTCAGGTTTCTATGAAACCCTGAAAATAATTACCAGCACAGCAATAGGTTTTCTGTTAGATGTCAGTTCAGGACTGGAGAGTGATGAGATTGGTCATGTTGTCTGCTGTCCTGTTTCTCGACTTTGTTACCAATTTTAAACTGATTTATTTTGCGTAAAGTTGCTGCTGACTGTGTGAGCTATTGTAACTTGGTTTTTGCAGCTGTAGGCTGTGTTTTTCCGTCAGATTGTCTAATTCATACACAAAAGAACGTAAGAGGGCTTAGTTTTTAAAGCATGTCTGACATTTTCAGTGGTCTTAAGGTCTGGCAAATGCCTTTATATTACGACGGGCTCCTGGAAATGAGTCTTATGAAACTATGACTAAGCCAAAAACCAATACCAACAAATCCCACCCAAGTAAATGAGCTAGAAAATAATGTATTACTAAACTAAAGCCAAACAAAGCAAAACTTGCTGTGTGAATAAACACAGAGGGTTACGTGAGGTTCCAGTCCATTTTTGAGTGGAAGAATATATAGTTCATCACTGTGAAAGCTGGTTTTTCACGCCAAATGAGAAGCGAACGCTTACTGTTTTCTGTTGCTGTGTAATGGGCTAACAAAGTTTGACTGGGACTTGAGCTGCAATCTGATTGGAGGATTATTTCTGCCGCAAAAAGGAGTCAGACACCTCACGACGCCGGTTGGGATTTTGTTGACAGGGATGTCTCTCCCTCTTTCAGCCCATTGTGTTGCCGAAGACACTCCGCAGTAGTAAATTAACATTAAAATCAACCCCAGCGAGGCCAGACTCGGCTCCCCCAATAATCCAATATATTCCAATGGAGTGGCTGGGCAGCTGTGAAGCTCAAGCAGCAGGGATGTCTTTCATGGGAGAAATGAAGGTCTGTGTGATTTGAACCTCTGAGGCATGCAGAGGTCATACTCTTTTGCTGAAGTTATATCCTCTGGCTGTGTGTACAACTGTCCTCTGGTAGGTGGCAAATCTTCAAATGAGTCAAAGGCCACAGAGCTTTCTCACCGCAAATGTTTTTTCTCCCTTTGTTAATGGTTTAAATAAATCTCTCCTCTGGTTCCCAGACAGCCGAAGGACAACAGTTATAGTACTCGCTGATACAGACTGACACACTGCACAGAATTTTTATGTGACAACCATTTTCTTTGTAGCTTTATTGTAATTATTATGGAGTGTTGAAGGCAGAAGTGTATTGATATTCCTCCTATATTATTTTTTTGTGGTGTTTGCTAAAGCCAACATGACTAATAGTTGTGCTGATATATAGGGTTAGGGATTTGAACAAAACCTTAATTTTTAAACTGTGATACCTGCCCTCTTTGTGCTATGAGAGTTATGTCTGAAATTGTGAGGCTTGTTGAAAAGAGGCGTGCTATTACTTTTCTAAGCAAACAGATTTACGATTTTTGGCTGGTGGGCAAAGAAATCCCATTGTAGGAAGGACACGAGTCATATCTAGAAACTGTAATGGGGTGGGCTCTTGGCTTGGCCAATAAGCAACCACTCTCAACAACCCCAGCAACAACCTGACAACATCCTGGTCACCATCTATTTTATCAGCAAGCACTGCTCACAATAAATTACTGAGCAAACCTTTTAACACACACTCCATTCAAACCTTAATAGATCATTTCAGGCTTTGTTCTGTAGATAAATTTAGAATTTGTGTTTGTTGTTTGCTTACTAAATTGTGTTTTCTCATTGGCAAAGAGCCACCTGTATATTTTCACCTATATTAAATATGGCCATCAATCTCTCTCTCTCTTTCTCGCTGTATGCTGTATTTGTGTCTGAGTTTATATATTTTCCAGCTATATTGCCTTAAACTTTAACACTATTGTTTTGCTGCCTTGCAAGCACTGGTATTTCCTCTAGGAAATGCAAATCTAGTTAGAGGTATTGAAACTGTAATATATTCAATATTTTCAGACTTATATGAACAGGCACAAACAAAGCAGCTAAAGACTTGATTCAAACCAGACTGGGTTCACTTGAACCCAACTAGATCGGGTTATTCAAACCCACCCAGACTGCAAGAAAAAGACTGGAAAAAAACTCTTTGTTATGAACCGTCCTGCATTTATTCCTTATTAAAACAAATAAATAAATACACAAACAAACATATAAATTATTATAATATCCAAATATTGAATAAGAAAATTAAAAGTATTATTATGAATTGTATAAAAAAAATCCCATATGAGCTGTGTTGGACAGAAATACTTATCTCCCACACAGAGTTAAGACTTTTCACCTAAAGCTATTTTAAATAAATATTTAACAGCCAATCAGAGGGCACCACACTATATTATGAATTACTGTCCTTTTTAAAATATTTGTGCATTAGTGGACATCAATAGGAAAATGACTTTTAATGCCACCCTGCTTTACTGTCCCATGAGCTTCTTGTGGTTTGTGCAGTTGTTATGGAGTTTAAACATTTATTTCATCCAATTTATGCATAACTGAGCACTCAAGGAATACATTCAGAACAATAATGTTTTATGGAAATAAGCTGTATATATTCAAAAAGTTTTATAATTACCATCTTTTATATGAGAAGTTCTGTTTAAATGAATAGAATTAATCAAGGGGACACAACCGAACTGGGGATTGTGCATTTACAATTATGTATGATGATGAAACATTCTATCCTCTCTCAATTAAAAAGCAGGCAATTATTTTTGAAGATTATTGACCTCAGAGGGGACCTGTAGTGTCACATTCATTTTTGCCATCTAGCTTTCTTTAACTGTACTTACATTAATTGCAACAAAAGAACCATCCAACATCTTAACATGTACAAACAGGGCGAAGCGCAAAGCAATCAAGTAAATTTAAAATCAAGTAAAAGTCAAGTAAATTTAAGCTTTTTTATTTATTTTAGATTTAACTATTTTTTGTTTATTTGTGTATTAAATTCGAATAAATCGAATAATGGTGGGGTCTGTTTAAGCTTGGACATTTAATTCTAATATCAATAAAATATTATATTTGTGTAAAATTACACATTGATTGCTTTATGATTAATCAATTGATTTCTGTAATACATTAGACCATTAAGATGTAGAGAATGTTTCCAATGTATTATATACTATAGTCCTATAGTTTATCTAGGCAGAAATTACTAAAAATAAAAAAAATCATAATTGTCATAAAACTTTTCATATGATGTCCTTCATCCTCTGGGGCAGAAACTGGCATCAGTTCATTGTGAATTAAATGTATGAAACACTTTTTGATCTAATGATGTGTGGAGGGTCCTACAATAACAGCAAATACTCTGAACAAAAGCAAATAACTGTATTATTAAAGAAATTAAGCTCATTAGATGTTCTGGTCAGTGGTTCTGGGACATTTTGGTCTATATTCATTCTAAAGATGAAATCTCGATTATATAAACTTTAGATAATTATATAGTTTGGATAAGACATAAAGTCACTCCGAGCTTCCTAATGGGTTAGGGACAACATTATTACAGAATGTGGTTTTTGGCCTCTTGTGTAAATAGTATGAATTGGAGTCTTGGAGGTCATCGTACAGCAGTTGTATATGCTAATGTCTGGGCTATATTAATCTTAACTAGCGAACCTCAGAGAAGCTAAGCCTTTGCTCCACATCTGGATCTACTTGCCTGTGGACATCTTTGCACTGAGCCCTCAAGTTCAGATGTAACACTGACTTTAAATTACAGTGACCTTAATAACAGTTGCTAAACCATTCAGCACTAGTTAGATTTGTTTCACAGATATTTGTTTTAGCAGGTATCATATTTCTGAGAGAGAGAAAGAAAGAGCGAGAGGGAGAGCGAGAGAGAGAAAGAGAGAGCGAGAGCGTGAGTTTAGAGAGAATACAGAATCACAGCGTAATACGGTGATATGGACGTCAGAGCTGTTGAAGGTTGTGTTAGTGTTACGTGTATGTGATGTGAGAGACTGGCATTTGTTTGTATAAGTCGTCCTCTTTACAGGTCAGTTATTTGATATTTGTGTAATCCAGAAAGCTGTGTGCTCATGGAGTAAGTCGATTTTGAACATCCTTTGTAGCCTGGGAGTTTGTTGTACTTTCCTCCTGAGTAAACAGTGAAATTGGGAATGCTGAGGGGACGTAGTCAGGGCGTGGGGCCTGGGTGGGTATTTGATTATTTTATTTGTTTCTTTCAGAGATGGTTAGTTGCTGGAGGACAAATGAAGAAAAAGTGTCTTAAATGAAGGTGAAGTCAGTTTTTTTTTTCTCACAAGTGTCCAGGAGAAACAACTAAGAAATTAAAAAAATCTCCATGACATTTTTTCTTTTACACAAGAGCGCAGATGGGAACAACCATAAGAGATTGACAATAACAAAAAACATCCTTGAATACATATTTTATTGGTACTTTTACACATTTTAATATCTTTAATTTGATATTTTAGGCCAATAGCTCTCTCAATGAAAAAAAAACTTCCAAAAGGGCAGTTAATAAATTAATCCAGTAATGAATTGCAAGTTTAATGCATCAAAACGAGTAAAACAATTAATAAAGTAAAAAGAAAGTTTATGTTCACTGTCTCAAGCTGTAACAAAATCTGTTTTTTATTACATCTGTTGCACACAATTTTTAAGGAGTTTTAAGGCTGTATGTAGCTCCCACACATACACACTTACACAAATTCTGTACACTGCCCATCTTAGACTTAACCATTCACAAGCTTAAATGAAGAGGATTTATTTATTTATTTATTTATTAAGTTTTCTAAATCACCAGTCTCTGAACAGCTATAGTGTGATCTGTTTTGCTGAAGACTGAAACCTTTTGGAACAAACAAATGCTAAAAGACAAATAATTGCCAAGATAACTGACCAGGTTTTACAGAAAGTATATTGTTGACATACAACGTCCTGTGAGTGGAGAATAGTTGCTTTCTGCTGGTGCTCTGACTGTGAAATGAAGTACAATAGTTTGTGTGACTGACAGGCACATTTACACCAGCAAGTCTTCTGTTTACCACAATAAAATCTGCTTCCCAAATACAAAAATGTACAAACCAGAGATCATAAAAACATAGAAATATTTGTGAAAAATGAAAACAAACACACACACACACACACACACACACACACACACACAAACACACACACACACACACACACACATGTAAATAAAACATTATCTTTTGAGGGTTTCTGGTTGTTTTCATGTGAATGTCTCTTGGCCATTTTTGGGGGATGATTTTTATGTGCCCCAGCAACCTTAGAAAAACAGGAAAAATGTGAAAAATTTCCTGCTGATAATCATTGGAATAGTGTTACACAGCTAATACCTGAACGCTAATCCTTATTTGTGCTACAATCTGCTTCACATGATGTAGAAAGCAACAAAAGTAGATTCAGATTCCATTCTAAAGAGATGAGGTGTTGTTTTCATTATGTCAATCCTATTAGAAAACACAACAGCTCAGCTGAATTCTTATTTATACTAAAATGAAAAATGTTGTGCACAACAACCTTCATTAAACTGTATGTTTCTTTACAAACTACATGTGCATAGAGGGACATTGACTTTTTTGTTGACTTCTTATATTGGGTTATTATTAATATCATTACCCAGGAAAATTATTCAAGCATTTATCTATATTATATCTATTTATAGGACAGCAGAAGCTCTGTCTATAGATTTTGTTTATGAAGGTATTTTCCTTGTTTGTACAGTTTATTGATTTCCTTAAACTGCAAGTTTATTTTCCTTATTTTTAAAAGGTTACTTTGAAATCATTTACATTGTGATAAATGTAATATTAATATCAAGTATGGGCATCTACTATTGTGTTGTAGAGACAGTACACAAGCATAATTAGATTAAAGTAGTGGTTTGCAATACGACGCGTTTTTCGTTCGTGTGTGTATGTCTGTGTGCGCAACTTCATTGACTGCAAGAATAAAATACACATGTGGTTTTAGTTGGGCAAACTAATGCATAAACATCAGAAAAATATCAGAATGGCCTTTACAACATCTGTTTTCTCTTTTGTTCCTCAAAATGGATCTATTACTATGTAAAGTTATGCATATGAAAATATAAATGTGCGCTCTTACGTTGTAAGCTTCACCTGCTGTAAGCCGTGTGAGTAAAATAGTGAAAAGCGCCCTCAGAACCGCTGTATCTGACTGAAATATCTCTCGAAGGCTTTATCAAAGCCAGGTGTGT
>JBAJNP010001152.1:25003-67926 GCA_036877545.1 Yasuhikotakia modesta
TTTTTCGTACACATCCGAGAAAAAGTGATCCAACTGCTTGTATCTCTTCTCGCGACCCATTCTCGAACGCTTATGGGATGCGTGTTGCGTTACAGGGTCACTGACGAAGAGGACGTGCAACGCCGGACGTATGAAATAAGGATATGTGCGTTCTTTTATTGAAAATTGCTCGTGTGCGCCTTTGTTCTGTGGATTATCGCTCCGGCTGCGGCACTGCAAAAGTCACTCCTTCTGACTGAGGCCAAACAGAGAAAAAAATGAAGAAAATCTGCACTCTTCTTCCTTTCTGTTTTTGATGCGAGCTAGAATTACAGTGAGAAAATATCTGCAGTCATTGGCTGACGAGGCCGACCTGCCCACAGCATGAGGGATCCTGTCTTCACTCTTGTAGCAGTTCAAATCCAATGGAAAATTGCCAAAAGTGGAATACACTAAATAAATAATCCGTTTCAAATTGCTCTGCGTAATCGTCTTCCACAACAGCCGTTGCTTAGGTTGGACTGATAATAATATGTTTATTTGATTATTTTTCCTGCGACTCCTGATCCGTGAAATCCAGAAATCCAGCTCCAGCTTTTATGCGCAGCCGCTTTCGCACAGCTCAGCTCAGCTCGCACAGAGAAAATCGGTCAGCCGCGGGCCGCTCTCTCACCGGCTGGGAACGGGACTCACCAAATCGAGAGGAGACGCGTAAAGGACTGAAATAAATCAAGAGGACTGCGTTTGTTTCTTTGTTTTTTCTTTCTTTATTTCTGGTCATTTTTAATAGTTGCCTTACGCACAGGTCCGCGTCCCATCTTTCTTCTTCAGCAGGACGAACGGACTCTTTCCCTGCATCCCTTCATCCCGACGCGGCGTATCGCAGAAGTGAGCGATCGTCTGCGGGAATGTGAGCACTCATTCTCAGATAGAGGCTCAAACGCGTCTCATATGAATGGAGCATGTTTGCGGTGTGCGCCGAGACGCGCTGCTCCTATAATAAGACCTTCTTGTAATTGATTCACTGATTAAAGTTTCCGTCTGATTTTTATTCCACCCTATCCGTTCACTCACACAAGGTAAGACCCTTTTTGTTGCGATCATAATGCGCTTACATACTTGTAAATCTGTAAATCCTGTTGCTGTAATGTGTGGGTGATTATTAAGTTCGGGTTGGTTACGCTCAAACTTTTCATGTAAAAGAAAAATATTGTTTACAATAAGTCTTGTTAAACAGTCTGGCGGATAGTCTGCAGTTATTGTGCGCACACGCACATATATATGTAGATGCACACACACACACACACATATATATATATATATATACTCACTGAATACACACATATTTACGTATAAATATTATTTCGTGTCAAAACTTTGTCAAAAAAGTATAGAAAGAGTTAGATTCCAGTTAAGTGCATCCAAAAGAACAAAACTGCTCTTTTCAGAGTAATTAAAATGATGGAAAGGGGGACCATGGCAAATTGAGAAATGGTTAATCAAAACACAACCAGATGTGGATTGATTTGGTCGGCTGCCATTTCTCTCTTTGTCTTGCACTCTTTCTCTCTCTCTTTAAATGGAAACTATAAGTGCCAGAAGGGGGAGATCTGGGGGTCTTCAGATAAATCCTGTAGATGTATTTCATTCCATTGGAAATTCTTTAAAGGTGTCATTGAAGTCAGCACAATTGAATTTATTGTCAATGCCTTTTGCTTCTTATAACAAGCGTGTAGTGACCTACATCAACTGTTGAACTCACTAAAGCTTTACTTGGGTTGTTAAATTGAGGTCTTGTGTCTATAATTAAAAGCAATTTCAGGCTCGTTTTGCTCGTTTTTAACTCCTCAGGATGATTAATGTGAAAAGAATGGTTTAGGGTGCACAGCAGTGATGGAGAGCTAGCTGGGGAACTGTAAGAACTCAGTTTAAATTGTCTGAACTTCACTTTCTCTAAATCTAATGTTGGACATGTGTGAGCAGTCGCTGTAAAATTAGATCCTTTAACCCCACATTCATAATTAATCTGCACTCTGGCCCCCGGTGCCAACCCTGAGATGAACACAATCCGGTCAGTGGCACTTTTCTGCCCGAACACAGTTAGAGCTGCTCTGGCGAGGGTGCAGCTAGACTATAAAGAAACCGTGCGCTCTTTGCATACATCACATGTTATGTTGTAATTACATAACTATAACAATGTAATTACAGTGTATTTATGTACTGCACAGATAATTACACTTTTTACATTGTTTTACTATAGTAATTAATTATAGTAGCGTGTCATATTTCTTAAAGGACCCTGTAAAGTGTTACCAAAATATGGTGCCTATCGTAGTTCCTTCAGATTGCTAAAAGACAAAGCATGTTCAGTGTTGTCACGCAGCATATGACGTGAGAAAAACACTGCGAAACACACGAGTTGCCTGAATGAAAATCTCACCTGATCGTTTCGGGACAGTGTTGGGCTATAGATGCATCTATAGTCTGTTTTCAAAGTCTGTGTTTATGATTAAGGTTAGTCAAATGTATTTTCTATTTCTATGTTTTTCTGTATTACATTAAAATAAAAAAAACTAAGGCACTGAGTTTTTATATTGTTGTATTGTAATAAGAAAAAAGAGATATATTGTGTACTACAATAAAATTTTATTTGTTCTCTTAACATAAATCATGAATTGTAAAAGTTTCTTTTGTTTTGTTGTAATATTTTCTCCGATTTGGGAGTCTTTGTATGCAGATGTGGAGTTTCACCATGTGCTGTGTGGTTTTGGTCGTATTTCTTGCATGTCACTGTTGATGCTTTAAATAGGCACTCTCTGACCAAAAATGTTTTGAATTTGTGTAAGTGTGAATGAACTCTGTTTGAAGCCGTTCCATTAGCATTTCAAAGTGGCCTGAGCTGCATCTGAGCCCTGTGCTCTATTAGCCTCGGCACAGGCCCTGAGATCAGGAGGGGTGAGAGGGGACCAGGACTTGTAGTTCATTTCTCTCCGTCTTTGTGTTTGTGTGTGAAAACACTATCCCATCCCTTTCATTTCAAAGGAATATTTTCCTTGGCGCTGTTTTTTTTCTGGCTCTTACTCTGCATCAGAGAAATAAAAACAGCCAAACATGAGTGAGATGATAAGATCCACCAGAGAAGTTAATATTTTCAGTCTGGAAGGGAAAAAAATCATTTTTTACATTTGCAGTAACTTGATGAATGAAACACCTACATCAAATTTAAAGTGTGTAGCTTTGTGTTTTCGAGTTTGTCTTTCAAAGCCAATGACACGCGTTCGTTATCAGATTATTCACGATTTGCTTTGTCTAAATAGTGCAGACACGGTCTCTTAAAAATGATGTGGATTTGAAATTTGATTATAAAAGACATTTTTTTTGTGTCTTTCTGTATTGAACTAATTTTAAATTAGTTTTGTTGAAACTAGATAAATTTTTGTAAGTACTATGTGGTCAAACTGTTTCAGTTTTCGTATTATAATGTTTGTATTATTCTCTTCCCAGAGAACAATTTTGAGATTTTTTTGGTACCTTAAAAGGCTATTTGTGGCACTATCCTCATTTAAATATTATAACCATATATGGAATATCAGAGACATGAGGATAGTACTTCACCTACTGCGTACAGTAATGTGAAAAAACTAGCATTGCGCCACCTTAAACAAAGACAAACCGAGTGTCCTTAGATCTCTGCAGCCCTGTATCATTAACATGACAAAGCTGTTGTTGAAAATGTGGAAGAACTTTTATCAGAGGCTGGGCATATTGTTTTTTGTGCGTGTGTTTTGCTCAACAGTGTAATGCCATTGAATGGCTATTGTTCTCTGAACATCAGAGTGTTTGCACAGATGAATCAAATAATTGGACTTATTGAACAACAGATCCATCAAACTGTGCATATAGACAGTTCTTATAACTAAGCTTTATAACACATACTGGAAAAAGCATTAAAATGTAATAGAAATTCTCACAAGACTTTGAAGTAAAAAGGAGGTCAATTTAGAATGTGTCGAACACAGCATTTAGCACATACGTCGGAGCAGTGCCTTTAAAGATACAGTACAGTATTATAGCCTATTATAGGCCTTATGCTGTGGTTACTAAGGGAATAAAATTATAATACTTTCAATCATGTAGTAATTTCAAATCAGATTCTTTTCTCTTGGTTTTGATTCTGCTGTGTTTACAGTGTTTCGCGCTGGCCTGGTAAACGCTCGCCAATTTTCGTGGAATAAACAGCCTTTTAACACGTTGAGTTTTATGTAAAGCGCCCAGCCGCTTTCAATGGGTCAAATACCTTTGCGTTTTATGGTGGGTTTCATTTTACGATCTGTAATCAGCGGACGGCAGGACACCTTCTCTGCCATTCTGTCATAGTGTTTGTTTCTGCTCGTGAAAGGTTGGTGTGGGACGGTAGACTTTATACACAGGCTGCCATTTTAATCAGCTACAGGCGGTGGGCAGTACACCACTCACTGAACACACACAGACCCTCAGACTGCAGTCAGACGGCCAATCATTTTGATTTATTTTTATATCTGTACATTTCAAGGTTTCAGAACAGAAAGCAACTGGCGATTAAATATCATTGGTCATATTTTCACCAACGACCAAATAGTAATAATAATAAGAATTTATATAAAAATATGTAGTATAATAACATTAAGTTAAAAATATAAATTATTATTTCATTGTTGTTATTGTTTCGACTGTATTATTTGTTTCTAAAATAGTATTTGGGGATTTTGAATAACATGTATTTAGTGTTCGTGGTGACACCCCAGCTTTTATTTAAATGTAAATGAAGCCACACAAAGTCAGTGGGGTTTTTTTTTTTAAGTTCAGATATGCACACACATTTTGCTTTGTGCACACATAGGGGGCATGACTTAGTTATCCCAGGATACATTGGTATTTAGAAAAAGTAGAAAAAAATCTATTTCTCCATCACAGTGGAGAATGCAGTAACCCAGGAACAGGGTAAACAGTATCTGTGAAAACTGAAAAATAGAGAGAGAGAGAGAGAGGCGTCTGCTTGCAAAAGGGTTGTGTGACGGCTGGCTTACAGGGGCATGCTTGAAAGGCCCATTTTCAGGCACACACACCTGTTATTTGGGGACACTGGAGAGAGGCGTTCTGTGGCGTCCGTGCCATTTTCTGCTCTTCAGCTCAGCTGTAAGAAAACCTTGAAATCTCTAAAATTAGAAACAACTTGAAAGTTGCATGTTTTATTACTTTGTATAATTTACTTTAAAAATCCATCAATAATAATTTAAAATAATAAAAGTAGTAATTATAGCAATCTTATATTTTTAAGACACATTTCTGACACTTTTTTAAAAACACATTTTGATTTGGTAGACACACTACTTATTTGCACACTACTAATACTACACATTTTTATTTTTAACATTTTCTGCATTTTAACAATGAATCACTTTAAATGTAAAGCTGTCTATTAATATTTAAAACAATTTATAACAAATCCAATTTTATACATTAGCTTTGCTTATATCACAGCTCTACACACTCTAAACCAACTTCCACATTTAAATTTGCTTACAAAATCTATTTGACGTTTTAAGAATTAGCATTTAGAGCAAAGGTTTTTAGCAACACAAACATAAATTTAGTCAGGCTTGTTTAAGCATTTGATAGGTATTTGACACATTCCTATTTTAAAAATGGACTAATAATTAAGCCATTCCGACAGACTCCACTAATCCTCAACTAACTAATCTAATCTAATCTGGGGTCAACAGGAAGTGGTATGTTGAAAACATTCTGAGGTCAGAGGTTAGACTTATGTGCGGTTCATGTGGTCGTTTATCAGGGCAGTTGTAGCCAGTCATCAGTAAACAATCAGCAGCTTTGTGCTACTGTGTCACCTGATTTCCTGTTGTAGATAACACCTCTTTAAATGATCTCTCCACACGCTAAACTCAACCAGGTGCTAATTTAGCATATACAATGATTTAAAATACAATATACCTAAAAAAGAACATACAATGATTTAGCTTGATCAATCTGTAATATCAAATAGCTCAGATGTTAAGTTAAATATTAATAAAGAAGTTCATTTGACATGGACGATCTTTTGCAGACCAGCGCAGTTCGAGACTGAATAACTGAGCATACAAGGGTACAGTATTTTAATATACTATATATTTTAATATTATTTTAAAATCTGTTTTCTAAGGAGCTGCTTTAGATTAAATGACCTTTAACAATTGTTTTGTGTGGGTGTAATCCAGTACATTCAGGCTGATTTTCGTGTTACAGAATAATAGTACAACATAAAGCACATTTTTGGCAATTTGCCTTAAAGTTTTTTACAGTGTAGAACTTGTGGACTACAAAACTTGAGCTGATAAACTGCAGTACAAATAAAAAACTCACAGCAAAGCATAGAGATAACATATTTTGGAACTGTTATGTAAAACTTTGCGTTGCAGAAACAGTTTGTGGTCTATAATAATAGGCTTTTACAGCTACAAATCTGTAATCATAAAGCATGTTTTAGATTTACAAGCATAAATAACAACAGAGTTTCAGTGGTTGTCATGATAATGGCTGCTCAATGACTGATCTTTGACATTTTGTCTGTTGTTGTCCTGATTAAATGTAAGATTTCAAACAGGACACTGTTCCTAGATCAGCACTATGGGCTTCCTCCAAACAGAGTGTTCTAAATCAATGCTGGTACCGCGCTGCATTTATCTAAATTCAGATGTGGAGATTAGGAGTTTATTAAGGTGCGAAGCCTTTGACACAACGTTTGCGCAGGTCAGCGGTGAACACTGATTGGATAATCAGTCTGCAACTGACACCTGACAGCTCCGCCTCCATTGATCTTCTTAAAAAGGCCGGTGGTTGTGTTTCGTAAGATGACACATAATGAATGAGGAATGTAATTCAGACAAACAGTGAGGTTACAGAGCTAAGTTAATTACTTTAGGGCAGTGTCATTAGTCTTTACTCTAGTGCTGATGTGCTCAGTACAAACAGCCCTGGAGTGTTTCTCTTGCTCTGACAACACTCACCTGGCCATTTGGCTCAATTGCGACTTGTCAGCCACAAGGTGTAGTGTGTGCTTATTTAACCCAATGCATCAACTGTGGAAGGCTGAGAAATGACAGCTGTAATATTTACTGCCCGAACAAACTGGATTTATGCGTATAAATCCTTATTTTTTCTGCCATGGCTTACATATCAGTGTGGGAGTCCCGGGATAGATGGTTTGGGGCAAATCTTTGACTGAATGTGATTTCCATCCTACCTGCAATCCGGGGTTTGCCTGACACATCACTGCTCGCAGTCGAGAACCAAATAACAATTTACTTTAATTACTTCCTTAATATACGTTTCTGGTCCTACAGTGAAAGATTCTTCAGTAGAAAAAAAATCTTTCATTAAACTTGCTCTGCCTTCAAAATATAAAATTCTCTGACGTCCCCTTGGCTGTTGGTTATTGGGTTGCGAACACCGTTTTGAATTGTCTTTACAAATTAATGGTAAGAGAGCTAGACTAGGACTTTGAGGGAAGAACTCTAGAATATTAAGAACATATTTAACCAAGATAAATAGAGCATTGAGGTGAAATATGGTCTTGTTTGAATAGTCATTTTTTTCTTTTGCAAAACTACAGAAGCTTTCTTAGGGTTTTTTATCCAGAGCAGAGGACAGAAAATGATGCAGAAACAAACATGACACAGGCAGTAATCACACTCGCATCTCCTGCATGAGTGCCGCTGTGCTATGTGTCCGCTGCACGTGTACAAACCTGCAGGCCGCAGGGTTAATCGGCATGACATGCGCCGAGTTCTCAAAACATCAGGCTGACTATAATGACAAGAATGCATTTTCAATGCGAACCACTTCAGCATGGGGCGGAGGTCACTGCCTGATACATACGTCAAACGCGTGTTGCAATTTATTTTACATGAATGTTTTTAGGACTTTAAGAAAAACACTTTTGCATAACACTAAAATCACATTTCCGTTGTAGTCCTGACAGTTGTTATACATGAATCAAATTTTCATTATCCAAAGTGTATTTTAGCCACATGGCAATTTTGATATCTTTGGTTTGTCGCACCTGCTAAAATGCCTCAGATTGCCAAAAACTATGAAGTGTCAAACACTTCATAATAACATTTGCATAACTCACACATGTCTGGTGTGAATTTTGCCTGTTAACACAAACAGTGGTGGGGCGGCTCGTCTCGCACCGCGCGCAAGAGCCAGTAGAGTTACATTTGCCACAGATCACATCTGTGTGTTCCTTAAATTTGAGGTTCACACAAAGTATGAAAACACTACAAATCTACTTCAAATATTGTAGCATAAAAATAAAAAAGGGATAGTTCATGAAAAAAAATCTGTCATTTTAAACCTTTGTGACTTTTTTCTTCTGTGGAAATACTTAACAGGAAAAATTTTAGAAAACAGATGCTGAGCTTTTTTTCCCGTACAGTGAAAGTGAATCAGTAATGAGGCTGTTGGTCACAAACATTCTGTCTATTACCTCCTTTTATCTAACATGGGTACCAAAAAATCAACAATCAAGGCAGTAAGCAATAAATTATTTTCATTGCAATAGAAGTTTCTTTTTGGGTTATGCTTTAAAAACTAGCGCTATCTTCACTCTTTTCTTCGAAAAAGTGACAGAATCCAGACAAAATAACTAAACAAAATGGGTCTCTATTGCATCTATAATTAAAAGGCACATTTCTAACCACTATTGCCTCCAGTGATGGACAGCAATGTTTTATCTTCTATCTCTGGGCGAAAGGAAGTACTTTTTAACACACATTACTCTCCGAGAGCAGTGTTATGAGCCCAGGGGCCGGACAGCCCCCTTAGCTGAGTGGCCCCCCATCACCACTGCGGCTCCAGTGGTCTTCTTTGTTGTGTCCTGATAAGATCTACTCACTGTTTGCTTCACCAACCTCCAGTGGTGTGTCTGGTTACTTTGCTGCAATTAGGAGAAGAGAAAACATGCCCAGCCGAAGCGTACAGACATCTTTTGTGTGTGTGTTTGTTTGTGTGTTCAAATGTGCGCAAGTGTGTGTGTGGGCTTTCATTCAGAGAGTTTAATGTGATTCATACATTATGTCACAGAATGCATAAGGAAAGTAGAAGACGTTTTGTACTGCAGTTGTTTTTCCGATTGGACTTTATGTCCGGCCAGTGCGGGTTGAATCGCAGGTTCCATCGAAGCAATTATCTTCGCTAAAGCCATACCAGGCTTATAATTGGATAATCTTATATTGCTTTCTCTTAATTCATTTTGTTGCATCGAATGGTTTCCTGTCCTGAATAACATGTTAGCAGTTTGTGTTCTTAAGGAGGAATTCTCTTCATTTTATACTTTACACTATATAGTATCTTGGGTTTCATATGCACTCAGGAATGTTACTGTAACTGAGCATTTATTCAGCAACTTTAGCTGTGGGATTGACAGACTTTTGTGGTGAACTGTTTCTTTAGAAATTGTGAGTAATTTTAGCAGTGTGGTACCTTTCTAGGAATTAAGTTGTCCAGTTAAACCTTTTTATATATAATGAAGTTAAACTCTTGTACAGAATTGTACAGAATCATATATAATATACATATAATGTAGCTCATGATAGGCCTGTCTTTAAATTAGTATTTACAGTATTAACACTAAAAGTAACATTTCCAACTGTAATTTCTACCCTCCAGCTCTGTTGTAGTGAAATATGTGATTATGTTTCAATAAAGGAAAAGATATATGCACAGTGTGGAGTGTGTATCAATAATTTAACAGAGTAATTAGCATACTGTATGTTCAGCCCTTATTAAAGCTTAACCTAAGCTCTGATCACAGGGAAGCACTCCTTGTTATTTTTGACCTTGATGTGAAGCGTGGTTCCCGAATTGATTCCTGCTTTCAGACAGTCGCGCTGTCACCCCCTGAGTGTGCTCGTGATATCTTGCTCTGGACTCAGATTGTGGAAAATTACACAGAATGACAGAGATCCTCACAACATACCAGAGACGAATGAAGACTTGGGCAGAGATAAATAAAAAAAAACAGAGAGAGAGAGAGAGACCAAGATGGAATTTTGTGTATGTGCAAACCCTTGCTGAGGGTGGCAGAAAACAGTTGAAAAGCTGGTAATCTATTTATATCGGGTAGATACCTCAGCAGGCTTTGATTTCTGGACAGGTTCTGCGTCCGTTGTCGAAAGGTTGTTTCCCTGGACGCTGGTCATTTTTTATGACACTGCTCCTGAAAGCATTCCGGCTCCAGCAGCCGTTTGAAGATCCATGAAAAGCTGTGGAAAAAGTTATATGACAGGAAACCTATCAACATCATATCTTTGGGGCCAGTGCAGTGCAGCTGCCACCACCAGCGTCTCATTTAATTTCTAAGGGATATTGTTGCTTAAACCACACCAACGTACAGATATGAAACATAACTGAGGGAAATTCGGAAGAATCTCTCGTCGTTTTATGAACAAAACATCATTCAGCTGAAATGAGCTCAGAAGCAGCCAGTCTCCTGCTGCTTTTGAATGTCTGTCATTATATCATACAGTTTGTTGTTATTCTCTTCAAGCAAGGGAGACGACTCAGCCTGTATTTGAACATTTTCCTTTGACAATTCCAGTATGGACGACATAACACCTCTATGGCAGCAAATTTGTCACAGTCAAATTGTAAATTAACAGAATGAGGTTGAGAAGCCCTTCTGCAACGCTTTTGAAACCTTTCCTCGGGACATTTCGCAACTGCTTTAGAATCACGCTTCAGGCCCTCAAGCTAACTACTGTTTCCAATCCCATCATGCATTTATTACACTACAAACAGGAAGAAAGCGGAAAGAAAACATGGTATCGCGTTATGTCACGTGCTATCTGCATGATAGCTGCCAGCCCAGAGTCGCGCGTGGGCTTGTTAGCTCGTTAGCATTGAAGGAGCGTGAGGCGATGAAGATGCCTTCAGTCAGGCTAATACAGCTCACAAACTGTTCAGTCACACATGCCGAGTCTGTGCGACTGCTGTGCTCTTGTGCCATTTTAACTTGCGCCAGAGACACAACTATCAAATTTGGTGTTTACATTCTCTGATCTTTCAAAACTGCTAACTAGCTTCCATTTTGGGTAGAAAATAAACAACCCCAAAGCTAGTTCACAGCCATGCAAAAATAGCAATCACAAAGCGCCTGAGTTATTTTAAAAGTTTCTTGATTTTTAGATGACATAAAAATAGTTTTTAATAATATTATTGTTGTTGTACAATATTTGTACAATGCTGTACAGTTATATAATCGTTTGTAAAAATGTTTCTGTCATTTCCTAGTTTCTTTGTTGTTGACAGCAGTACGTAGTAGGTAGACACTAGGTTACCATCAGATACCATCATTTTTTATAAACTGTTAAATCAATTTCTTACACGTGTCACAACCAATGTTCACTATAGGTGGTGTTAATTGACCACCTTTAAAGTGTGAATTGGTCTACTTTTGTTCTGAAATGGTTAGAATTAAATTTTAGACAATTAACTTCCTTTGGAAATTTATAAAGTGTTTAAGGTCAAATGGGTTTGTTCTCAATCTGGTGTGGGGACAGCTGTGTCTCAGTTGCACCGCTGATCGGGTAGTTAACACATGTAAATGAGACGAACAATCCAGACAGATCTCTTCTGACTCTCTTCTCTTGAGTCTAAACAGATCAGAATAAGAGATCCCACTAAATCACCACACAAACAAACTCAAGACATCTGATTGGACAGAAAAGAGGTTGTGGCTCCTGTTTTTGCCAGTATTTTGTCCCATTCAGTGGCTCTGAAATCAGAAATACTTTTTAAAGACAAAGTGTGTCCTACAATGATACAATACTTTCTACTGCTCTATTGTAATATGTAACTTTTGTTGGTTATTTTTTCTGAACAGTTTAAACACTATGGCTTTGTGGTGTTATCAACATCAACACTGCAACGTTTTCTTAACCAAAAGCTTGAGTTTTGGTCTGACGAATGACAGTATGTGAGAGTCTAGTTTAAAAACATAGTTGTAGCTATTTTGACTTTAATGTTATTAGTGCAGAAAGTATTTTATATATATATATATATATATTTTTATATACATAATATATATATTATGATCTATGCAATAAAATATTGTACGGGCAGAAGAGTCACCAGGCAGAAGGTCTTAATGAGATGAAGGGCTTTAAGTTTGTCCTGTTTAAACACAGCGGAGACACACAGGGACTTTCCACAGAGTGTCTGAATGTTATGGTGAGCCGGTGTGAGGTGAGGTGTAAACTAAGGTCATTTCCTTTGCTGAACAACTGTTTACTTTTTCTTTCTCTAACCAAATAAACACAGTGGTCAGACACACAACCCAGATGAAGAGACATGAAGCATCCCTCTGAAAGCACCAATGACAGCTAGTTAATCGATTCAAATTCAACATTAGCAAAAATAATCAACAAGCATACAATGTCATTTTTCAATGACCATCCGGAATATTTATTTATTTTGCAATTATTTTATCAGTGGATCAGTTGATTGGTTGTTTGTCAAGTGAAATTAACCAAAACAGTAAAGGCAAAATATGCATTTTTACAATATTTTATAAATACAATTGGAAGAAATTAAGGCTAAAAGTGCTACACTCTACGTTACAACAGACTTACGTCATGTTTGTCACAGCTTTAATGGTTGGCTCTTTGTTGCAAAATCCTGCCAATTTGAGGGCTCCTAAACTCATTAATATGGAGAACCTGGTCGTCCAGACAGGGCGAAAATAAAATGATTGAAATCCTAAAGTCAAACACACAATTAGATTCTTTTTCTAATGCAAATGGCCCTAATGATGCTTTCGCTGTCTGCCAGTGAGTCACAGTATCCAGGTGGGACCCACAATGACATGTTTAGAGTGCTGTTGTCCAATGAACATCAATCTTTACTCCATTGAAATCAAAGGTAAAACAATGTGTCACAAACCCCCAGTGAGGCGCAACTTCAACAGCCTATGTGTCCAATGACTCTAATGGGCTCATTAATATGAAGAAAACGCTTATGTCACAAATGACATGTGACATAAATACTGTACATACGCATTATTTGAATGCATACATTGAAGAACATTATTGTCAACATTTTTATGACATGGTAGCACAAAACTGTCTGAGTTTTGTACACCAGGGTATTTTTCATATGTAAAATCAGTCACGCGTTTGAACTCTAGAAATGAATGGCCTTGGAGCGTTGATCGTGTCTTTGAAAAAGGTCAATATCCTAGCTTCAGGTTTAGCATGAGGCTTTAACTGCTGGTTGCGTTGTCAGGAGAGATTTAGACCTGACAGTTGATTTCTCTCCGGGAATACACTCCGCCCTCTTTATCTGCCTGCCGATTTTAAACGATTTACTGTTGAGCGTGTTCTCAGCATCACAACAGTGCGTCCAAGATCCGGAAACTCAACATATACTTGCATCTTTAAGGCTTCATTCGATTTTTGTGAAAAATGGAACAATAAAAAATGTTAATATTCCAGTTGTACGTTCC
Source organism: Yasuhikotakia modesta (assembly GCA_036877545.1). Classification (NCBI taxonomy): domain Eukaryota; kingdom Metazoa; phylum Chordata; class Actinopteri; order Cypriniformes; family Botiidae; genus Yasuhikotakia; species Yasuhikotakia modesta. Next base: position 38,526 of record JBAJNP010001152.1, read on the forward strand.
ATACAAGCATGATTAATTAAGTAGATTAAATTAATTAAAAGTTTTCTAAATGAGTTTCCTAGAATCCTGGACACTCTCTGTTAGTGTGTGAATTGTTGCAGCTCGAATCAACCCTAAACTATTGCTTCTCATCGAAATCAATCAATCAACCAACCCAAATCAATCATTGGTTTTCTGTGCCACCCCACTTTTAATGTCACCCATTCAAGAGGTCCTTTAATGCCCCTCACTTTATGTTTTGTGTTCCCCTCTGCCATCTTAAAAATTAATCATCCTGTTGAATAATGGCTCACGATGGTGCTGAATAATTGATGATCTGGTGCTTAATAGAGGGACAGAGGAGGCGTTACGCTCATACAACTGCTCTTGTCTGAGAGACGCTGTCTATCCGCACACAGATGTGCGGGATTGAGTGTGTGTGTGTTTGTGTGTGTGTAAACAAAGCGCTGTTCAATAACCAAATGGCAAATAAATTACCCTGTTCATTTTCTTAAAGAGATATTTAATCCAAAAAAGTTTAGCATTTGCTTTCTGCTGAAGCAATAAAATAACTTTTGTAAGTAACTGTTAAAAATCTTGCTGGGCAGTCATGGTCACCATTTATTTTAATGTATATAAAATACATTTTTATTTACAAGAGCAGCTAGAACTACTATATTTATAAATAACTCACTGTGTTGCAGTGTTATGCAGAAAATGAAAAATGTCATACAGGCATAAATATAAATGATAACAGAATTTTCATTTTGGGGTGAACTATTCCTCTTAATTCAGGTGTGCATAATTCATAAATGCAGTTACAAAGAAACACAAAGTATTACAAATTTTAAAAAAACCCAGAATGTAATATTTCAAAATGTGATTTTGCTCCCGAACAATTTTGAAACGATTTTAATTTTTGGCCCTCCAATTGCTCAAATGTAGAGAGTAGTTACACTAATACATTTTAAATATAGATTTTAGACATTTTTTACATTTTCAAGTACATCCTTATTGGATAAGTAAACAGGAAGTGCATATTTTCTTGTTGACTGCTTTTTTTAGCTCTTGGGTGGAGCCAGGAGTTTAAAAATATCACAACAGATAACGTTAAATGACAGACCATACTTGTGACTGTCTCCCATGTACACACTTACATTCACGCACACATGCACGCATTTTCACCTGCGCTTTTGCACCATTTTGACAGCAACAGTTCTTATATTGCTTTTGAGGGAATGAAAAATTGATGCATTTTGTTGAAACTGAGACGATGAGGCTGCGAGAGTTTTGTTTGGAAGACTGCGCAAACCCCACTCTCTCTCTCTCCCTCCTCCTCTGGATATTTCACAACCTTTTGCATTGGACAGCTTTCTTCCTTTGCCGTAGAGATGGCGTGCCCCTATTCACTCCCTTTTTACACGCCGTTCTGATGCAAAGACGCAGTAAGTGCTGCATTTTCCTGCCAAAGAAAGTCTTTTTCCCGTCCCGCATGAAGGGGAAATGCGGAGTGTCAAGGACTTCTCCTGCTGATTGACAGGTGCTATCCGTGTAAGATACCTGTATAATGGTGGTCCTCAGAATTTTTCTGACCTTCTTAAACGTCTCCATGTATTAATGTCACTCCATTACTGTTAAAGCGCAGACACCTCAGGAAAACACGACGGGACCGAATCCTCCTTATCGTGCGCAACCTTAAAGGAGGAATTTGCCGCTATCAGTTAATGGAAATGACATTTTTTTTACATTTCATTTTCAGATAAACCACTCCTTGTCCACTAAAACATCAAAATTACTGTTAACAATATGTGAGACCGTATTAGAAGTTACTCACTCATAGCAGTCGAGTTGCATTATAATCATCTCTGAGAGACACCGTGCCATTTTAATAGGATTTCTGATGTGTTCTGCACGTTATTACGCCAGTGTGTGTGTCATTTATGGCTGGAATTAGAAAGCTGTGCATCAGAATAATGAAGAGATGTGTAAACTACCTCCTTTCTGTAGAATATGAACGTGGGGCTGGGTAATCTCTGCTAAAGAGCAGCTATTTCTAGCAGCTTCCTCAGAATTCAGGCAGTTTAAAAAGCTCTGCTTTGTAGAAATTTGGTAATGCGATGTTTTTTGGTTGCTTGTTTGGCACACTGGTATACAAACCGTCATTGCTCTGACTGATGGATCTACTTTAAAAGAAATATGAAGTAAAAAGGACTGAATTTTAATTCACTGCAGTATTTTGTTGGCTTTATGCTATACTATGATTTTTGGCTGAATTTTCACTCATTTATTTATATAGCTAAATGCCATTTGCTTTCTCTAGCTCTTCCAAAGACTGCAGAAACGTGTACGCTAAATGGCCAGCTAAGCTGATAACTTTGCAATAGTGGTTTGTTGTAAACTGGCTCAGTTTACAAGGGTTAAATGACTCTCCTTTAAAATAATGCACTAAAATGCCATTAAAACCAACAGACGTCCCTCTGAACAAAGCGAGATTTGATTTAAATTGGCTTACCACGTCCTTGTAGATTTAGTTTATGCTATCATATCAGGTTTATCACCCTTTATTTTAGAGTAACATACGGAGAGTTTAAATTGTTTGTTCATGTCATCCATGTGATGTCAGAAATTACATTTATTAATTTATGGATTTATTTATTTAGGGGTAATATTAGCACCCTGAAAGTACATTTTTAAAGATGCATTGTAATATAATTTTATGAGGGTACACGGTTTCTAGCCGCATAAAAAGCGTTTGTTTGATAAATGTGTCGCCATAATTAATTAATTGAAATATTGCAAATAATTAATTTGGAGAAATAAAAAATCATTTTTTGTCAAAACAAATCTAAATAATTTCTCGCTCCAAATATGCATGTGCAATGCAGACACAAAAAACGAAGTCAGCGAAGAAATAAATAAAACTTTAAATACATTATTAGGAATCAGAGGGCGTTTTTATTGCTTTGGAATGTCATGTTTTCCCCAAGCCCTGATTAATTTCTCAGTGTGCAGTCATGTGACCTTAACGCATCCATCACAACTAGTCACATCAATAAGCTTTCACATTGTTTGATTTTGAGATGTTCGAAACTAGCAGCGTCCGGATGGCAAAGGTGAACAGTTCTGGATGACTCATGTGTTGTTGTGCATTAACTGACCCACCCCTGGACGGCTGATTGATTTCCTCTAGCATTTCTGGCTCAATGGGACACTGTCATCTGATCGCTGACCTGATACTTCAGCATGGATACCAAAACATCGCAAACAAACCTTTCACGGTCAGACCTCTGGTTGGTGTGCATTGCTAATGGCATATTATGAATATTTAGCTTGTCAGTTTGTCTGCTTTGTCCCAACGCGGCATGAATGAGCAGCATTGTGGGATTTTGTGTCCGTGTTTATGGGCCTATTTTTTATACACTTGTCATATTCTTTGAACATCAATCTCGCAGCTCTTTTTGTAGTTCATTGAAAGCTTGGGGGTTAATTCAGAGGTCAAGCGAGACTTGCAAGCTGTCAATCTTGCATTGTAAACTTTATAAACTCCCCCCTGCCTCTCCTGGCCTCCCCTCTTGTGCATTATTCTTGCACCCACCCCTCTGAATGGAAAACCCCTCCTCTTTTCTCTGGTAGGTCTCACTGCTGCTCGGGACAAAGACAGTCGCATAATTACACATCTGCCCTTTGTTTCTATGTTTTCACATTAACATCTCAAACTGGCCATTCAGGCCTGATTGGAACGGCTTTCCTCTCACTCAGAGAACAGGAATGTTCTTTAATAGTTAACAGTGTGGAGGAACCCTGAGTGCTGTTGGAGCAGATGTACAAAGCTGTGAAAAAGCATTTCGGGTCTGGACCCATCCATCGATCACAGTCCTTATCCATAGGGAAGAAAAATCACAAAGGAGATCTTTTAAATATCTCAATGGTTTCTCCTGGACAGCAGTGAGATTACATGGAGTGCATATGGAGATCCTGGTAATCTCATATGTCTCCTCTAGAGCTTCAGAGTAGATCTTAACAATGTTTCTGTGTCTCACACTGTGCATATCTTTGCCAAGACACCAAAGTCTGCAATCAAAGCAAGAGGTTTGGAAATCAAACAGAAACATTTTCATGAAATTCTTCCAAGACCAAATTATCTTAACTATGCTGTTTAAATAAATGATACAGCTCTGTACCGTTACGGTCAATAATTATTATGTGTATATTTCACTGTATTTCTCCTAAAGAATTTTAGAAGAAACATCTGGGAAAATAACTGCGATCTTTATTAAGTTTTAGTAGTTATGAGCTTTGGGGTATACACCTGGTTGTTTTCAGTTTATTAACAACGAATTCAGCAATTCTTTTGTCATGAAACAGCAGCCTGGTCTGCTCTGCAATCAAAGGATGAGCGGGGATCAAACAATGCTGTCTGAGTCCTTTGTAGATGAATGCTACCTGTCTTGTTTTGTCACGATTAGAGTTTTTAATTTGATTTGTGAACACAAAACACATAGAACACCGACAACTGTGTCGGGTCGGCGTTCGAGCAGCGGTATTTGTTTGAAGCACTTAACAGGTGTTGATCGCCGGTCTTTGCCTCAGCTTAGGGAGATAAGGCCTCCCGCAGAGGGAAGAGACCTCGACACATTTAATGAGGAGCGTTGGAAGTCAGGCAGGCCGCCTTCGTTCGCAACTCCACTTCTGGAGACTGATCAGCATGTTAACCGCTCACAGCGTGAGACGTGGATATGAAAGTAAGGGCTGTTGTCGTTGATTTAATCGAACACCCCTCGATTATGTAGGGGATCAACCTTCACCCTTTATGCATTTATTTTCCTCACAGCAAACCTGCTGTGAACAGCCACTGCTGCGGCTTCACTAGTCTTTTTATTTATTTATATTTTACCTCAGGAAAAGTCAAACAAGTGCAGAACATCTTGGGTGAAAAGACAGTTCTGAGTCTTAAGGTTTTTTTGCGCTGTGGTTTTACTAATGCTAATGACACCACACCCACCTTTCAGTCTTTCCTTTTGTACAGCCCTGTTAAATTTACATTTATTTGGCAGAGGCTTTTATTTTAGACAATTTTCATCAAATAAAACACACACATCAGTACTTGCATCCCCTGGGATTGAACTCATGACCCTTGTGTTGCTAACACAATGCTCTACCAGTTGAGCTACAGGAAGGCTGAGGTGGTGCTAATGTTTTATCAATCAGAGTTTTAACTCCATAAACGTCTAGTAAAACACTATATTGCTCCTTTAGGTTGCTGTTTCATCAGCCAGGAGACAGACTTTCTAGTTATTTCATAACTTTCTAGTTATTTCATTCAGGTATCACCTTTGTCTCTGATGTTTCTACTAACATTCCTTTAAAAGAAACATACATTCCAATGCTTTTATTGCAACAGACATGGGGAAATGCCTTGTAATGCAATGATGTATTCAAGGGTGGTGAGATATATTTAGTGTATCTTCAACAAACTATGGGGGATGCACACACTGTTTTTAATGGGCTCCTAAGTGGCTCGTTACTGGAGTGACAATGTTTCCCATGAGGCTGTGAGTGTGTTTTATGGGAGACCGGTGGAGGGTGTAAACATGCAGAGAAGGAAAACATTTTAAAGATGAGATACTGTGTTTGACCGAGTCATCTTTGGCTCTAAGGCAGAGAATGTGCGCTAAAGCCTTCAGTGGACAGTCTGGGGACCGAACAAACCAGTTTCTACCCAGAACAGGATAGCTGAAGAACAAACAGGTTTGGGAGGAGAGGGTCAGATAAACTGTGAAGACCAGGCTTTAAGGTAAATGTTTTTTTCTCCACCTTGTTTGTAATGCGGGTGGTGGCGTCTCAAGTCTCAATCACCTTCTGGCAGAAGGTTCCAGCTCCTGGGATTAAATCTGTGTGAATTTTTCCGTTTCTACTGACAAACAAAAATCCTGAGGTGGAACCTCAGGCGAGAGAGACTGCAGAAGTTCAACAGAGGTAGTCTACATGCCCGAGGAGATTTTCATTGACTGCTGTGTGTTGACAGTCTGCTGTGGTTTTCTTGCAGGCTTGGAGGTCAATGATGGTTATCTGTGAGAGTGACTTCCCCGGATCATTGTGACTATAGTGATTTCGACTCAAATATGTGGAAGGCATCCAGTCCTGTCAAAGCTAGGATGGGATGTTCAGAATGGAGATCTTTGGCTCTCTGCGGCCTGGTGTTCGTCTTGACGGTTGTACAGAGTTCTGACGGTAAGTGTTTGTCATGTACAGTGGGCCCATGTAAAAGTATTTGGACATGTAAGATTGTAGATTAGTAGACTACAAAAATGTCGATTAGTTTAAATATTTTTTTATTTTTTTATTATATCCAGCTGATATCAATGAGATTTTTATGTAAGCATTAGTGTCTTAGCAAAGCAAACATATGGGTACTTCACTATTGCCATGTGCTAGTAATGTCTGACAACCAAAAAGTGTCCAAACACTTTCAGCCATTTTGAACATTTTTATCATTTGAAAAACAGCAAATTTCTTTGTGTGTAATACTTTGCTTTGTTCTTGTCTTAACATATTTATTGTGATCCTGTTATATATGACTATGTATCTCTTATAAATGCAATATCTGTGTGACATCATCGGAATTAGTCATCATTTTCATGCAGTTCCTGAGTTAATGTGTTTTTCAAGCTTCTATCTAGATGAGGGCAGACACCATTTCTGATAGCTCAGATAAATAATGACTGTTTCTTCTCAGACATATAGCCTGAGGTTCACGGAAAGCCGTGTGCATTAACGCTAAGCCCGCCTTATTTTTTTTTTCTGTTAAATTAAAAGAAAGACCACACGGTGCTTCTGCCTCTGCCGTATTTATCAGAGTTTTCCCTCATCTCATCTATGTCTGTTTACTTGCATGTCCTGTTCTAACTATAGGCCTAAACCCAACAACTGCTCATTATAAACAATATCCTCAAGTAAACACGCCTCATTACACTCTGTCCCCGCCGTAATATCTTTTTAATGCATTTTTATAATTGAATTAAATGGGTTACTGCTATAGCCATAAATGGCAGGAAGTTTTCGCTTGTGCAGAAACTTAGAAAGATTGATTGCTTGAGGGTTTGTTTCCTGTCCCTCTTGAATATATCCTAGAAACCTTAGATCTTATCTTTCTCTGATTTTGTGGGCTGAACGCTGTCTATACGTTGGGCTGTAACTCATTTATATTCTGTGCATCTCCTCAGACTGTATATTTTAGTTTTGTTATGAAGCTGAAATGCAAAGCGGTGATGAAATATTGTGGAGCCGTTTTATTGATAGCATGTCTGCTGTTGTATGAAATGTGGCATTGTGCTGTTATATAAATAAATCAAGCCTATATATGCTGAATGGTATATTAGTCTAAGCCCCTAATGCTTGTTTGATAATCATAGTAATATTTCTGCTTTGCAACAGTGATTCATCTGTTAGGATTTTATGATAAATGTTCAAAGTTGTCTTAATAATGCAGGCTAGAAAGTTAAAGGCATGAAAACAAACTGAAAGTAATGTTTAATACAAAATAGGCATAACTTTACTTCAGTAACACTGAAACATGGCCACTTTTGCACAGTATTTTTTTACCACTCTTACCCACAGCAAACAGATCTTTTCAAAGTATGCTCTGAGCACATAAAACCCTTCAATGCAATGGTAGTATGTAATTCATTCATTTGAAGTATGACTTTCTGCCTGCCTGACCAATGGAAAAGAAGGCAAGTGTTAAGGAAATCTGATTAAAACATCTCTCTTTTTTATATTTTGTTTCGTAATGCTAGTGGCACAGAAATTACATGCTCCCCTTCAAGTACATACAGCAGGACTGCATGCTTGCTATGCATACCGGTGAAGCATACCGGTGTGGAGTTAGTTTGACGATATACTGCGGATATTTTCCACAACAATATGTTTCAGTGTCACTAAAGGCCTTTGTGCTCGCGACGACTAGCTATAAAAGTCAAAATGACTCATATTGACTCATTTCATGTTACGGTAATGAGGTGCAGGTTCGTTGTCTAAAAAATTACCATCATTTACCAACAATTATAGTTTTACTTTGAACACCCTGTGCCTGAATTATTTCAGGACGTGGCTAAGTAGTTTTGAAAGAAACCTGTGCCTTATGCTTAGCATTCTGAGTAATACGAGCCATTCCATTTTTTTAATTATGGAAAGGAAAGAATAATATCCAACTGTAACGTTTTGTCACAAGCTTATTCTAAAAGAATAGCAGGGAAGCATGACCTTAACTGCCAGCCATCCGACTGTATTCAAAAAAACACTTCATCTTCATTTTAATTAATCTGAGGCCGGTTTCTATGTGACTTCTAGGCTGATAAATCACATATCTTAGAATTAACAGTGCTCTCCTTGCTGTAGCCTTTTGACAAAACAGAACTATAGGTTGAACTTTTGCTTTATGAAGAGCTAAATTTCACCTACTGCTCTTATTAGGTGAACATATTAGCCGGTTTCTGAGTGTCTGAATAACTTTTTGTGATGGTCTTTCGCTGTGGCGGCCAATTGCAATCTAGGCAAATCTTTATCTCATTTCAGCTGTTTTATACCTAAAACCTGTAGATTTGGTCAATCTTTCTAAATATTTAAAGGTCATGCCAGAGAATTTTGGATTTTAAACATGTTACACATCTATTCAGGACTGAAGGTCAGTGATTTGCATGTCTGTAAAGTGTATGTACATTCTGGAGTTTAGATTAAGGTACCCAATAGGACTGGGGCAGTGAGATTATATTCAGTGGATGTGTAGTTCTGATGTCACAGTGTGTGGGTGTATTTGTGTGTAACAGCTGGGACTATGGATCATCAAATCAGAATTAGAACTATTTGTAATTACTTTGTATATTTGTATTATATATTTAAATATTATTGTTATATTATTTATATGTATATAATAATACAATTATGGCATTCTTTGAATTACATAATTAATTTTTTTACATAATTACCAGCAAATGCCTACTCCAAAAACAATTACCATAATTATTCTATATAAAAATATGTTACATATGAGCAAAAATAAAACTTTTATTGTTGCTCATATGTAAGCTTAAAAATCATCTTTTCTTGTCAAATTGGCTTCTTATTTGGACAGCTGCTGTCCCTCACGCCTTCAAACTCTGTCTGAAATGAGCTGTCTGTCTTTCTGTCTGAAACAAGCTGTCTTTCTGTGGGAAATGAGCCATCTGTCTCTCTGTCTGAAATGAGCTGTCTGTCTTCACTCCTTAAACACCTCAGTTGAATGTCTGCTGATTAACAGCAAACATACGTCACACAGACGTCTGGAGTGACGGATCTATATATATCTATTCTTGTTTTGAGTTCAGAAATATAGGTTTTGTGAAGCATAGGAAATGAAAGTGTACAACTTACAGGGTTTACTCTAGGTTAGATTGTTATCTTGTCTTGCTTGTTTATATGAACATCTTTATTGTTGTTGTTTCCTCCTCTGTTGTTGTGTTTCTGTTGCTCTCGTCTTCTGTTCTTTTCTGTGTCTCCAGCTTGTTGTGAAGTCAACACACAACACACACACACACACAAACACACACACACACACACACACACTATAGAATGCGTCCTATCGCATTAATTAATGTAATTAAAATTAGGCATAATATTATTAATATTTGGTTTTAAAATCACATAAAATTGCCCTAGAAAAGTAACAAAATTGTAACAGAAAAGTAAAGCACTGAATGTATATTAACAGTGAATTTAGAAATAAATATGTTAGTGCAGTAATTGAACAAAAGCTTTTAACCGGCCTTTAATTTAAGTGTTGAAGTCGATCCATTTTCATTCTATCTGTAGTAGATTTATGGTGTTGTTCACACTGGATGTGTTTGTGTAATCAATCCATCTGCACTGTTTAATAATTGTTGGTCTGTGTACCCATGTGTCAGATTTTGATACCCATGACACGTTTTGCTGTTAGTTCGGAGCGTCCACTAACAGTGCATTTTAGGAGTCCTAAAGTTAAAAGCAGTTTAACTTTGAAAAACATTGGTCTAAGCCCCTGTATTTAGTTTAACCCATTAAATGTACCGACATGTTAGGTATGTTACAACCTTCTTTGATTATTTTACAGTCAGGTACATTGCTAATGCTAATATACGAGATTCCTTACAGATTTACTTCTCTTGTTGAAAGGTCTGGTTAAATGACAAGGATCCTGCTGTGTAAACGTATCATTCCCTTTAGAGATGAACAAGTGTGGACAAGCCTTTCACATGCCTCAGAATCCCATCTGTGCAGTTACACTTTGTAGGGAAACATTTAAACTAGCGAAACTGATTATCTTTGAGTGGCTAAAGCCAATTTTCATCAGCCTCAGTGCTGTGGCTTTGTGTTCATATCGATGTTCCGTCAATATCAATATATCTGAATTCTCCAAACCCGTATTTTGCCTCCCAGAACACACCCTTATTAAGATCCCGGATTCAGATCTCGGATTCCTTTTGTTTTTCCTTTTATACCGCAGACTACATGGCTGTCTTTGTCCCTTTCTTCTCCTTGCCTCTGTTTTTTGTTTTTCCTCCTACCCAGGGGTTTTCTATCAGACTGAGAGATCAGACTTCCCATAATGCAGAGCGGCCGGGGGTCAATATGCCCACATTCGTCTCCACTGTCTTTCATCAGCCCTCCTTCTTGATCCGCGATAAGAGAGGAGAACAGTGGGTCGGGGGGAGACCGCTCAGCAAGGTGTGTCTGTTGTCCGATGGCCCCCCGCAGCCGAGCTTTTTAATTCCTCATTAGGATTTAACCAGGAGGAGATGCAGGGTTTAATGGATTAAGTCTCATCACAGCTGTCTCGTGATTGGTGTTTGTCATGCACAAAAACAAACCAGGACAGTCACATGTTTGCTGTTATTATGTTATCCGGCTCTTACAGAGAGGATTGGTGATACAAAACATTGGTGTTTAGTCTTTGGAAGTGATTTTGTTTCTGTGAGAGAGAGAGTGAGAGAGAGCTTAAAAAAGGCGGTTTCAGGTTAATAAAGATTTCTGGGTGTATGTGGTGGTAGAATGTGATGAGAGAGTGATTGAAACTCATTCACCTAGTCAGTTCATTCGCACTGTTTTGCATTTAGACCTAATTAGGGCATAATAAAGGAGATTAGCAAAGTAGAGACACTAGAGGAACAGACCGAAATTATGATTGTGGGGTCAGTATTGGGACGTAACTAACCAAATTCATGATAACTTGACTGCATTTTTAAAGGTAAATAGTGTGACTTTTTCTCAATAAGTAACAAATATTTTCTGCATGTATCTGCATTGTTTTTTATCATACAAATTTAATTAAAACAAATGTCATGTTTATTTTTTATCTAGAGCATTTTAAAATGTTGAAATATAGACATTTACAGTTCTATAACATGTTATATTAAAACCATTTCAACAAAAAAATGGTTTAACAATTGTTGCACATTTGTTGAGTTTGTTTTAATGGTGCAAATGTTATACTGATGTTTTAAAACTGCTTAAAAATTATGTAGATATTTTCATATTTCAGAACATATTTTGTTTTATAAAATACATAGTTATACAAAATATACTTTAAACTAAAATGTAATTGTGTTTTAAAGTTGCAGTTAGGTACTGGGTCTTTTTGGTACATGGCATTTTAGTTAAATATATTAAATATATATTTTAATTATTAATAACTATTTACAATAGTTTTACAAAAATAGTCAGCAAAACTCTAAAATGCAGTGACCAAACATATTGCCCGCTTGAGCAGCTTTAATGTACTAAGCAATCTTTTGTAAATACTTTGCAGTTTACTACTTTTCTAGAGTAAGGAGTATTTTGACTGCAGCTGAACGGAAGAGTTGAACAGGCAAGCTAAAGTTTCAAAGTAGCTTCCCCAACACTGCTGGCATTAGTCAGAAATGTGTTGCTTTCAGGAGAAGTTTCAGCCGAGAAGACAACTATGACTAGTTTAAATTGTCAGTGATGAAGACCAGCTCGTATTACAGATTCCAGATTGTTTGCAGGTCTGAGTTGGTGAGGATGTGGCCGTTAACCCACATGAGTCTCTGTGTTGTGTCTGTGGCTCTCGGCTCCCTCTTATCTTGTTTGGTGTCAAGCTGGTTTGTGGAGTGATGGACCAAGCAGCGGGGGCTCACTGCAGACCTCCCGACTTCAGACCGTCCACCTTATCTGCTTGTTAAAGCACATATCAAATCTTACCAGAATTGTGCTGTGGAATATTTATGATTTGGCTCTCTGGCTTTTGAGAATGGCTTTCTGTAATGTGGTTGTTTAGGAGATCTTCAGGGGGTGATAGCATTCAGAGATACAGGCCTCCCTCATAACAATCTTTGTGTCACTTCTCTTGTTTTTGTTTCGAGTCTGAAAGACTCGATCAGGCTGATGGATGGTGCCGAGAGATGAGGTCGCGGATTCGCCTTGAGACGTTCCAGTCTCCAAACTTGGAAAACAAAGATGAAAAGATGCATCGCTGTTGCTTGTCTTCTCTTTCATTCCGTCTCTCCCAACTCTCCCATCATCGGCGTTGATGACTAAACTAGATGACTAAAATCAAGACACTGGCGGAGTAGCTATGCTGGTGGAAATTATAGACAATAAAAAATATAGACAATAAAAGGAACAAGTTCACCCCAAATAAATCTAACAGGTTTTAATTTACTTATCTTAATGTTTCAGTCTTTAAATTTTTTGTTTTTTGTCGTCAACATTTTGCTAACCTTATTCTGTCTTCTATGGATGATAGAAATTAGTTTGGCTTAAGTACAATCTTGAGTTAGGATGAAATGTTCCTTTAACAGCTAAATATCAGCCAAGGGTGGCTTCAATAATAAATCTCTCACAGTTTAAAAAACGGATAGACTAGTTCACCGCTCAGTTTCCAGCAACCAAAATGACACAACACTTGTGTGGCCGTCACGGCAGATGTTGCAGTTGTACTTCAGCGGCGAGTGTATCAGTAATGTCGTGAAAGATCGATGGCAGAAAATTCTAGTCCTCACAGGGAGGTTCATTCAAGGCAGTCTGGCTAAATGAGCTGTGTCCTGTTGTACTTTAAAAATGCTCTGTGAGTTAGACACAGACAAAGAAACATTCCTGGGAACAGGATGAGTGGAAAGATCAGGGGTTTGGTGTTGTTAAGTCTACATTTTGTGCCATTGAGTTAAGCTTTTAAAGCAGAGGGCTCTTGCAGATATTTGGGTCATTCTATGAAATTGGGGTCGTTTTCTTCATTAGCATAAGTGCAAGTAATTATTTCAGTAATGAGTAGCTGATGCCGGCTTTCACTATGCGTATCTGTGAATAACATCACGTTTTTTGGATGGTACCCAACTTGATTTTTCAAACGGTTCCTTGCTGTGTTAGCAATCATACACATTCATAACAAAATGTGTATATATATATATATGTGTGTTAGTATGTACATGTGTACACAAATATTTATTTATATAAATAAGGACATTGTATAGATTTTCATTGTTTTATTCACAACTAGTTATAGACACTATAATCTAACAAACGCCCTAACAGAAAACTTTCTACATTTTTAAAAAGCCCTGCTAACTGTTTTTATAGTGTTTTGTACACTACATTTACATTAATGCATTTGGCAAATGCTTTTATCCAAAGCGACTTACAATACATCCAAGTTATACATTTTTACCGGTACATGTGCTCCCTGGGAATTTAACCCACAACCTTTACGCTGCTAACACAATACTCGACCAACTGAGCTATACAGAAACACTGTAAAATGCTATATTTGTGAAAATAAAAATGCTATGACTTTGTTTACAGTTTTAAAAATGTGCTTTATTATCTTTTCACAATGGAAATGGTACATGTTCTATAGAATTAATCATTTTGTATATATTCACAATAATGTATATTTGTATTAGGCATATTTCACTCCATTTCTCAAATACAGCACATCACAGAGAACTACATGTGTGCTATTGCATTCCCTCCCAAACACGTTTGTGAATGACTGATCAAAATGTTTACTTCAGACAGTCTTCGGAGGTTTCTGTCTTGTAGACAAGAAATCATTGAAAGAGACAGCTATAAAGATTTTTGGTTACAATGTGTTCCAGCAAGGTTCTGTTTTGCTTCATTTAAAGCCCAAAATTGGTGCTCAAATCCCACCGCAGAGTTCAAACCCCCTTTAAGAGTCATTTTTTAAAAGAGGCTCCTTGAATCTGTTGTATGTCTCTGTGATTGGAACGCCAGTTGCATTGATTTCATGGTAATCACAGTTTCACTTCTCTTGAATAAAAAAACTATTGGACATGACATTTTAATGTGGAAAACCTCCCAAGTTTACATAAAATCCCACAATTGTATATATAAAAAAATTGGAATAATCTGGTGTTTAGTCTTGTATTCGTGTGAGATTTCTTTTTAGCGTAGCTCCTGCAGCATTCTAGGCCATCTGTGCCTCGTCTCTGCAATCTGAGTGACTGACTGCATCCTGATATTTTTCAGACAGCCCCAGACACTTTTTTAAACACGCTTATTCTTTTAGCCGAACAGCAGCAGAGCCCTTTATATGCTGAAGAGTCGAAATGCCTGTGATTTTAGCAAAGCCTGGCCCAGAACATAAGCACCTCACATTTATACACTTTAAACAGTGTTATAAAAACCATTTCCCATGACCCTCATAAAGCAGAGGCTCCCAGGAGGTATCTAGCTCTGTTCACATCACAAACACATTCTCAAAGAGTTTCGGTGAGACAATATTTATCAACCAAAGAGAAGCTTTGTTGGTCAGAGGTTGCATTTTTATAGCTCATGAGAGTAAATGGAGTTCTCAGTAGTGTGTCATTGAAATACCAACTTGTGTTAGATGTTTCTTCTAAAATTAGTTTCTTAATTGACACAAGTACTGATGTAAAAGGAGATATAAAATTAATGTGGATGGGAGTAGGAGACATATTGTAACATTACACAGAGTTAACCTTACACAGATTTTAAATGTGCTGCATTAACAATACATGTCAAGACCCAACATCGTGTTAAACCAGTAGGTATGAGTTAATCACTTTGTTTGAGGCTTTACTTAACATCAATGTTAACTTTAATGTTAACGTAACTTTAAAACATAAAACAGATTTACTCCAGTAAATTTGGAGTACAGTTAGGAATGGTATAATTTGCCCATTCATCAGGCTTAGCTGAATATGTTTTGTGCAGTACATAGTATCATCAAATTCCACCAGGAGGGCTGAACAAACATCATATTTTCTAAAATATATTTTACGCTTTTAACAAAGTTAAGTATGAGGCATCTGTATTCAGATCTTTAAATGTACCTCTGCAATTTTCATGCTAGTCTTCAGATAAGACCATCACAATAAACAGCATTAGCAACAAATGCACTATTTAATTATGGTAATGTTTGTGTCTTCACTCAGAATTTTAATGTTAATTTGTTAGTCATTATATTCAGACCATTCCAGGTTGTTAAGGGTTGTTTCAACTGTAGGATAAATGTTTTTTCTAAAGTATTTGCTTCATCTGTCATTTGCACACTTCCTTTATAAAGACGTTCACAGAGTTCAGTCACACACACACACACACACACACACACACACACACTTTTGTGCACACATCTGTAGTCAATATATGGTTAAGTAAACACAAACACACACACAACAGTTTGGACAGATAGCTACACCAAATCTCTATTGTACCATCACTAATTGGTCAACAGACAACAGTGTTAAAACAAATTTACATTTTAAACTTTTTGTCTTTAACACTCATCTCTTTATTAATGCCAGATTTGAACATTTTTAAAGGCATCTTGTATCTAAACGATTTAAAAGTGTTTGAAAGTGGATCCCTAACCTGTTTCAAAAGTTGTTTCTACTTTTGTGTTTCCTGACTGTGTTTGTCAGATAGTTTTTTTAGAAAAGTTTTAAGCACATCCAGAGAGATTCAACCCAGTATTAGAGTTTATTACTTTTTTACTATTAGGTTACCCTACTTGTTTGTGACATATTTAAATGTTTTGAATAAAACATAAGTGCCTGCCTATACAAAAATCACTTCCCTGATCCTATGGTCTTGAAGGTGGTTGCCAGGATGTTGCTGTGTGGTTGCTAAGGTATTCTGATTCTGGTTTACAATTTTTTTCTATGGGGTTGCTAGAAAGTTAGACACTGGCTCAGGTCCAAATGACCCTCTTTTAAGTATCAATGACATTCCGGTCTCTAGATATGGCTCTGGTCCTGCCATCACTATATGAGGATTAGTACAAGTGATGCCTGCCTTAGCAAACACCACAAATTATTTTACCATGCATGTGGTTTTTTAGAACTTTATTGCATTCTGTTTTATATTTAAGGCATCTGTAAGTCGCCATGGTTCGGAATCTTGATTTTCCATTTGAGTTAAGCCATACTGGACGAGAACCCAGTCACGTCAAGTCAAATACAGTGTAGTGTGGACAGTAATGCTTGTTTGATCAGATGAAAGAGGCTTATTTAGATATCAAGATTGTCATGGAACATTAACAGTGTGTAGAATCACATTTCTGTCCTCAGTCTCTCTTCCCTGGGTTTGTGATTTTTGGTGTTTAAACACTAAGTGCTAATTTCTGTCAGTAAAAAGCTTTAGCAGTAGCAGACAGATCCAGAAGTGGAATTTTCTTGCTGTATATATATTTCGCTAATGAAAACTTTTTGTGTGTGGACTAGAAACCACAGCACAAGTGTAATAAGGGCCTTTTTTTATTTCAGGGTGTCCTTGCGCTCTAGGGGCCCCTTGAGAGTTTTCAGATCTGAAACAGTGTGTGAAAACCATACGCTGGTGGCGCAGTTGATGCTCCCTCAGAAGGCGACAATAAAGGAAGATTTCATGACCTTGATGTGGTCCATTGTGCTTAATTAAGTGTAAAGGTTGATTTACATGTGTGAGTCTGAAGGAGCTGGCATGGATGTCATCGGCCTAGCCTGCAACACTTAACAACATTGGAAACACAAAGACGTCTCTAACGTATAGTCAAATTTTGTCTAATAGCTAAACGTGACAGTCGACGGTGGCGCTAATAACTATCATTTTTTTGTCACAGTAAATAACACAGAGGCAGAAATTTCTGATGTTTGTTTGAAGATAATTAGATGACATACGTAATTTT
The DNA here is from genome assembly GCA_036877545.1 of Yasuhikotakia modesta. Classification (NCBI taxonomy): domain Eukaryota; kingdom Metazoa; phylum Chordata; class Actinopteri; order Cypriniformes; family Botiidae; genus Yasuhikotakia; species Yasuhikotakia modesta. The sequence continues at coordinate 55,675 of JBAJNP010001152.1, forward strand.
CTCAGAACGTAACTAGTAAGCTAATTTGAAGCCATGTTTTTTTTTCACAAAGGACTTGTGTTAACAATGCAAGAACCAGCGGGGTATATTTCATACATTTACCCCCAGCTAAATGACATGGTGTTTTTTTTAAACAGCATGTACCTATATCAAAGATCCTCCTGATAGCCCTCCTGCTGTTGCTATGGAAGAGAAACATGCAAATGAATTAGGGCAAATAGTGGTGCTGAATACCAATGAGCTCAGGAACCAATAGCTGTGCTACGGTTTAATGTTTTATGTTTTTTTTCCTAAACTACTGAGTTGTTCTACAATCTCTTAGTTTGATGTAGCGTGTGCTAAGGCCTAATGATGCATCAGGGCAATGTGATTGGTCAGTAACAGTAGTCGTATTGTGAAACAATGTCCGCAGTGCTTTCCTTCTGCTAGAACAATCTGCATGTTTAGTTTATAAAACTTGATATGGAGATTAGTAACTGGTTTAAAAATAGATAAGAGAAATTTGCTTAGTTAATAAAGTCGTGATGCTGAGATTTCGCCATGGAATGCAGGAGATATTTGCATGGACCAATGCTGAGGGTTGCGTCCTTTATCACGGCTTATGGAGCTTCAATAAAATTGCTGTTTTTTTCATGTAAATCCCATTCAGCCTGCAAGCTTCTCCCCCGCCGTAGATATTTGGGTTGCCCTGTTGTTGTCCCCCTAGTGAGACCTGACTTCTAAAGACAACATACCCTTATAAAGGATATTGCCAGATTACCGCAGCAGCTCGTCGCGAGGAAGAGTTTTCTCGTTCCTTCCTTCTGTAGATTCCTTCAGTATTCAGTGTGGGTAGGGAACAAGAAACAAGCAACAAAAAATGAAGGTATCAAGCTGTGTCTCCAGTGACCGCAAGCTGATTCAGGGTATTATGGGTCCCTCTCCTGCTGTAAAACTCCCCCAGTATGCAACGTCGTCGACCATAAGTGTGTAATAATACCAGCCAGCTTTCAAAATGCCAGCTCATTTACAAACAGCTGTAGCCATTGACAGGATAAAGCAAGTCCAAACTACATTACCAGGGCTTGGCAAGCCTGATGAGGTCCTTCTCTTGGTTCTCAGTGGAACAGCGTGCAGTGTCAGGCTTGAATAACCATATTAAAAGTCTTTGCTGTCAGCCCAGTGGCCGTCCCCCAAGACCATCAATGCAGTTTCCCAGCATACCTCAACTTTATTACAAATACCGAAACCTCAGCTTTATATTATCCTACACGAGAAGCGAGAGGAACTCTTCCGTGGGCTGTTTTCTTGAGTCTGGTAATATTTCTTTATTAGGTCGCACAGTGACATGAGTCATCTGTTTGTCATCCGGCTCCTCAGTGGTCCGAGCGAGGGGGCTTGCGGCGGGGCAATGATGGTGATCTTTATCACTCGTCGTTGTGTTCATTAGCCCACTGCACTGACACTCATATCCTGGCAGATGGTCACTTTCCGATTGATTTGCCACATTGGGGAGATTAAAATATTATGGGTCCAAAGAGACCGTCAGCTGTGCTTGTCAAATTAGCATTTTTGCCTGGCTGTTGCTCACGGAATGGGTCAATGTCACCCCAAAGGTGATGACGGAATTAGAGAATGATCATGGGAATTGGGCGGGAGAGATGGACATGACTTACCATCACAGGGAAAGCTGATCCTGGTGTTTCCACTTGGGATGCTGGGAAAAAAAGACTGCGGGTTTACAACAGTGCTTACTAAACACATAAAAAGCATCAAGCTGAGTGTTTTAAATAAGCGTGTAATATGATCTAATTCATCCTACTTTTAGAATTGTCCAAGTTCATACCTCTTATTTGATTGGCCGAGCCGCATTTCAACACAGGTAATTGCAGTTTCTAAAAAACTGGATTCAATAATCAGCCTACAAATGTAATGTTTTTTAAAACAGTGTATTAAGATGCATTATCAAAACCTCTTTGCCCCAACATCAGACATCATCTTGTGTAATTAAAAACATATGTATCGTTTTACTGCAACGAATCTCAGAGGTACAAAAGCACCTTGTATGTATAAAAACATTTACAAGGTAACAGAACTCGTCAAGGTTAAATGGGAGGTGTATTTGAACCCTGATTAAAAGGCTCTCCCACCAGTTGCACTGAGCAGATCTGGGGAGTCATGTACAGCGGCGCAACTGATAAGACAAGGCTCTGAAAGGACTCCATTGTGTGTCGGTGTGGGGCTTGTTCGTCTGAGTTCAGAGTTTGCTACCTATCTACCTGAAAGGAATTGAAAAGCGACCCTTGTGGTGACTGACCAGAATGACTGATAAGTCTCAGGGGGAGATACAGCGATTATGGCACTGCTGGAGAGGTTGCCATGGCAATGAAATCGAGCATTCTCTTTAATATATTATTTACTCCGTTGCCTCCATTTCTGGCCCACGTCATTTAATCAGAAGAGAGCAGGGAGACCCATTCACTTATAAAAGCATCGCTTCATGTACAGGAGCAAGACCCTGTGCCTCTCACATCACAAAATACAGACATGAGAAAAGTTGAGCATAAACTGAATGTATAAAGAAAACAGGCAGAGCATTCAGCTTTTGGCTCACCACAGGAAAGGTGAGGCAATCCACAGGCTGTTTGTGAAAACCAAAACAAATGCTCAAAAACACTTTAACATCACTGAGGATTATTCTGTCCGCATCTCACACACACACAAATCTCAGTCAGAGCAAAACTGAGCTAACACCACAAATATTTGGTTACATTTACTTATTTGGCAGGCAATTTTATCCACTGTGAAATCAAGGTACACATTTTTTTAAACATTTTAGACTTAAATATGAACTTAAAATACTTTGGTTGAGACAATGTCACTGTCAGGCTGATAAGAAAACTGATTTGATACAACCACAATTTGTAGATTTGTTTTTGGGTCAGTCCACCAATAGGATACGAGGAAGTACTTTAACGCTTAAAAAATGCTCATTATTTATAATCATTGCTGTATAAATAGTTCCTTTCAAGATATTTCTTCGGAAATGGACAAATGGTGGTCAAAACCATTGTAGTAAAATGGCTGACCCATCCCTCTGGTCATGTTACACAAGATTGAACATGTCAAGGTCAAGTAGTTAGTGAACATCACTGAAGCTTCGATTGGTGGAAACATTGAGTCTGTGTTATTGAGGTGCAAATGCCTTTCAAATGGACTTTGTACTTCCTGCGGTCTTACCACTGCTGAGTGACCCAAACCAGCTGAAACCAGAGCGGAAATTATGTAAATGCTCAACTTTGAGACAAAAGAGGCAGTGAATCCTTGGCTTTATTAAGATAATAAAGGAAATTAAGCAAGAAATGAGAATCTGCTGTCCAAATCTCCCCATGCAGCACCAATAAGTCTCTTTCTCTTGAGAAATTTGTATTCGGTTCACAAATGTTACTACATATTAATCCAAATGAGTTTCCTTTTGACCTGATGCTGTTTGTTACTTTATAAGTGGCAAAAAGGTAAATTTTGGTTTCCTAAGTTTTGTCAGTGTATGTTTTAGCCCCTGCATACAAAGTCTTTGTAAAGGTTAAACGTTCTACTTGAATGTTACCTCCAGTAACACTATATCTTTACATTTCTTTTTTTATCCTTTAACAGTTGCCTGCATGATACATTAAGCTGTTGTGGGTGGTCACCAGAGTGTTTTAGTATGTTTCTAAATGGTTTCTTGGATGATTTAGGTGGTTGCTAGGTGTTTACCCAATGGCCCAGGTAAAGAAAAGCTCAACCCCACCCCCAAAGACATTGTGGTCCCTAGATTTGGCTCACATTCTGTCTTCAGTGTAATTCTATTGGATTTTTGCCAGTTTTATTGTTTGCCTAAAAAATAATAACACACTTTTCCCAAACAAGTCGCTTAATTTGAGGTATCTTTCATGTCTGGACTATAATCATGCGGCAAAGTGTAAAATGTAGTCTTAGGGGTTTGTTTTGTTTGGTCTTTGAGTATTTCTGCCTTGTTCTACCTTTTCATTTTATCAGACTAAACCTAAAAGACTTGCTAAAAAGAAAGCTAACGTATTCACGTGATGTGTCGTTCCTCTCACACTCTATGTTCTGTCAGGTCCCCTGAGAATTCCCCACGTAATTAAGCAGGTCATGAAGGGTAGATTTATCTACTGCATTTGAATGATTATTGGCCTTTAGACTTTAGTTGATGGTTTAATAGACTGTTTGTTTGGGGCATTTGTCTTACACATCAAGAGTAATGTGTCCTATTTCCTCTGAAAAAATCACTAAGGTGGTTCATTAGTTCACCATAAAGTAAACATATGCTTTATCATAATCATTATAAGATCAAAAACAGCAGTAGGCACCATCTTTAATGTCATTTAAATGTTACCTTTTGCACCATTTGGTTGACATGCCATTTTTTACTTAATTACTAGAAAAGTAAGAGTTTTTATCCCCCTTCACTTCTATTTAAAGTGATTGGATTTAAGTCTGTCCTTTTTTCCCCTCTCCTATATAGATTTGAGTCTGTCCTGTAATATCAATCCATAGCAGTGTGAGTCAGCAGTGACTCGCGGCCCAATCAATTGTCCTGGTTTTGGAAAGCTGTTTATGAAACAGTCTCCAGTGAACTGCGTGAAGCACTGCAGGCGTTTCGGGGCTCCAGAGAAGAGAGCACATTTTTTAATGCGATTCCCAGACGAAGTATTGCGTGTTGTAAGCTTGACGCGCTAGGCCAAAGAAACACGTCGAAGTTTCTCATTAATGTCTCCTCCACGCCCTCAACATGCTCTGGTTTCCTGGTGTTCTGGTGAAATGAAAGAATAGAGTGTGTTCGAGAAGATCAAACCTTCTGCGTTGTGGTGGGACCACAGCTCAGAGAAATGTGAAGGTTTCAGCTAAGCTGCCTGAATGAGGAGGGTGGGCGGTTGGATTTCGGCATGCTATTCCTGTGTGGATGGAGTCAAAAGGGAAAGGGCAGAGTAAGATAATGCAGCCCGGTCTGATGGACACCACCGCAGCCCCATTGATCTGTTCAAACACCATTGTGACCTCACTATCGAGTCGCATTAGAGTACGGTGGAATGTAGGCCAGTGGAAAAGGGCCAATGATTTTTAATGTTAAAGCAATCGAGCGAAAAGACCAGATCAGGGCAGAGTAAATCATACTAAAACTTACCCTCATTTTTTGTTATATACTTATCCATGAATATCCATGATTTTTGTTCAGGCTAACTTTAGACTATGTTTCAAAATAAAGCAATAAGCTGTGAGTTTTTTAATAGCTACAGAAGGTTCTTCATGGAAAGTCTAGGTGGTGGACTAATTGATTTGTTGTCTAACCTTAGGAATACCAACTAGCAAGTGCATTGGTGCTTTAATGGATGTAGTGGGGAAACATTAAAGGATTGGAATTTAGAAATGTTTCTTTTTGGAGAGTTTTTTTAGTTAATTTTGGATTGTCTCCATGGCACCGCTCATCCAGTCAGAATTTAGCGAGTTCTATTATTAGCATTTACTGTTGATTTTACTATGTCAAAGTGAATTATGGTCAATTTTACCACGTCGCCCTAAATGCTGAGCAGCCCACGCTACAAAATGAAATCTTTTAGACCTGTCATCAGTCCAAACTTTCGGCCGTGTTTTGTTTTTAATGGTCACTGGAATGGCTAAACATTTGAAAAAGCCTGACAATAATTCTCCTGGTTCAACAACCCAAGATTTGATTTTACTGAATGGACTTTTTAAAGTCATTTGAATCCATTTTGCTGTCAGTGTCTTGGAGAAATGTCAGCATGTCAAACTCAGGGGGGAAATGCAGTGGATGAAACGCGGCGTGACTGAGTTCTGACTGAATAATTACAGGAGAAGCTTCTCAGCAGACAGATTATTTTCCTCTTCATTTGAAAACATGAATCAACACGATGCAAAGCTGAGATGTTGACTTCATAATTCCACTTACCTGAATAAATCAATTCAACTGACTGATTTAAGATTGATTTTTACTTAATGTGGACACATTTATACACATTGAAGGACATATAGATTAAACAGAAGTTCTTCTCAGGGTATAAATATATCTATTAAATTAATAATGAGACGCATTTTAACAGCATTTACACAATGTGCAGATTGTAGTAGTAAGCAAAAATGATGCACTGGAAATTTGTTAGACATGTAGTTTTTATGTTTTATGTTATGTAGTATTTATGTTTGTGGTGTTTATATGGAGATAAAAAAATGAATTGGTAATGAGATGGTAAAAAATGAATTATTTCAAATGCAAATGAGGTTTGTGTGCGTAATTTTTTCTTTTTACATAGACCTTGCCAGATGGATAGACTTAATTTTTAGCTATTGCATGCAATTAAACATTTTACTTGTGCTTTGTGTTTTGCCAGTGAGATTAATTTCTAAATATAGAGTTTATTTAGGGTCTGGGCCCTATGATTGGCTAAAAGTATATTTTTGTGTTTGACATTACAGTGATGAAGAAAATGCCCTTTATATGTTGTTCTGAGCACAGTCCCACTTTACACTCTGTGCACAGACATTTGATACTCTGCACATTAGCAGAACACAGCTAAAGTATTGACTTTTTTACAGACTGTATCTGTCTCTTGTTATCTAGTTCCTTCCACCTCTTCATAAAACACAGTGAAACACTTTTATCAGTATTTTTTAAACTTCTTTCACACAATCTTTTCACATACCTCTATTTCAATTCATAAATAATTATATTTTTCAAGCTGTATTGATTTCATTTTGTTTTATTTTTTTAGGAGTTAAATCTGTGATTTTGTAAATATGTGTTAGCTTGTGTCAGGCAAGTACAAATTAAACAAAATATCCAAAAATTTTCTGTTCTTCGAAATATTAAACAGAGACAAACAGATCTTATTGTACAATCACAAGCATGGTTGCTTCAATTGGTTTCATTTGTGGGTAAACCACAAATACAAATTCCTATCCAGGTCATATTTCACCCTAAAATCTACAATACACATCTACAATACAATATACAATAGATTTACACCAAGGAAATTTGTGACATTATCTGCATGAAAATGAAGCACTTCTTCCCTTTCATATTCTGAATTCTGCTGTCACCTCTTACTGCCTAGTAGTGGCTTAAATGTTGGTGTGTTTTGTTAAATGCATCATCTGCTGGTTCAGTAGATCTCTGCCCTTTCCAGGTTAATTAACTTAACAGTTTAATGTAAATATAAACACAAGACAAGTAATTAGTAATCAAGCCTAATATGTTTTGTCTAAACATAAATGTAAGACATCATAACAGATACAGCACTCATGTATTAGTACCTCAAAATTTTTTAACAGTTTTACATTATAAGAAGTGTTTAAATGTAATAAATTAATGCAACAAAGCAATGTAATGGTCCTTAAAATATATGTATTTTTTAAATGCTGAAAAATAAGTGTGTTTGGTCTAAAGTGTCTCTCTCTCTCTCTCTCAGGTTTTAGCCGGGCAGCCATGCCATTCGGCCTGGTGAGGCGTGAGCTGTCTTGTGAGGGTTACCCCATTGACCTGCGCTGTCCAGGAAGTGATGTCATCATGATTGAGACCGCTAATTACGGCCGCACGGATGACAAGATCTGCGACGCCGACCCCTTTCAGATGGAGAACATCAACTGCTATCTCCCTGATGCCTTCAAGATCATGTCTCAAAGGCAGGTTCAGTCAGAGCGTGTTTAGTGTGCTAAGATCTATCGCATTTGTCCTTCCCTCTTCCAAACTCTTACTTGAAACCACATCCCCTCTCTCATTTGCTCCTCTGTGATTAAACGGCGCTTGAATACGAGCATCTTCAGTGCCATACACGAAGAATATTTCCCTCCACCATGTGAACAACCAAACCAAACAAACCCAAACACACGCACATCCGCTTCCTTTTTGATTTTTACACTCTGTCGTGCATCTGGAGGCTTGTGCTATGAAACAGGAAGTGATGCGTGAGCCGGGCTTTGATACATTCTGCTGCCGGGATTGGCGTACAGTTCCGTTCGGGGTTATTATGAGAACTGTGCGATTCGTAGGGAAATAGGTCTGAAAGTGTGGCGTCTCAATTAGTCCATTCAGCTGCAGGCAATTAGGCATCTCAAGTGGGTGCTAATCTACACAGGAACCCTAGGCTGGGATTTGCCTTCTCAGGTCTGCACAAATCCAGATGTGAAAATGCATTGTTGTGCACTTTTCATCTTGTTAGTTTTCTGGTCAAATAATAAATCACCCAAGGCTTCACAATCTTTCATTGCCACAGTTGCATTAATAATAGATTTGAGCCCTCACTCAACGCTACTTTGTTGCGTAGAAAACTTTAATTTTTTATTATTGATTTATGTGGAGGGTTTATATAGAATAAATTGATGTAAACGCTATGTGTTTAGTGTCCCATGAGTGTGTGTTGAACCCTATTAAGTGTTTAATAATGTGGATTTATACAAGGGTTTAAATAACCAGAAGGACTTTCTTGAATTTTTGCCTCTGTGTGCTGACCCTTTTGCCCCTTTTATACACATCTGAGAGCTTTAGCTGAAAGCAGTTTCCTAGTATTTTACTTGTATTGTTGGCTAATGCTTTCTTTTAGATCCTGGTTGTAAGTAACAAAGTTATTAGGCAAAAAATCAAGTTCAGAGGCAGAAAGTGTTGCAGGCCAAATGCAAACATGCTTTCCCTACACAGGCACCACAGCTCAATATATAAGTAATAAATCCTTGAATGAACCACTGCACCACTGTATATTATCAAAGCATGTTTATTTTGGCTAATAAGCGTATTGAGCACAGCTATGTTGCAAAATATTATTTAAGTTCCCTGCGTTTGTCCCTTAGCAACAAATCTGAAACAAATCTAAGACAACTTTCTTTGCAGAAATTCTCATGCTCCTATCGTCCTTGCTCTGCTAAGTACCCTGCTTTAGGGAACACATGGGAATGGCCGCAGAGCTGTAAGGGGGAAATTTGTTCTGTATTCACACCATTAATATCCGTGACAGAGGCGTCCACATGGCTCTCAGTAGACCAGCGTAAGCACACAGCCGTGCCCGCCGCTCTCATTGTACATATGGTATTAGTGAATACTTCAAGCGTTGCAGATTAAGCTTTCATAAGTCACCGTAAATACAGGCTTCCAGAAACAACAGCTACACCTGTTTAAGAATTCAGAGCTTTGGGAATTGTGTTGGCCTGGTAATAAAGTATTAAATAATGCCCATGATGCCCGATTTAATTAGATATGTGAGGTTTGGGTTGCTCACTTCTGGGGCGAAGAGAGGAAATATGGTTTTATTCAGAACAGACAGTAAGTTTTTATACAAGGGCTGCCAACATCATAATTCTGATTTCAGCTGCACTTTCTAATAATGGTGCGGATGTGAATGTGTATGTTGGTGTTTTTTGGTTTGAATAAATTGATCATCTGCTGGTTCAGTGGATCTCTGCCCTTTTCAATGAGATTAACCCGATCCAGTTTAATATAATTATCAAGCATATGACAGTAATTAGTGATCAAAGCTAATCTGTTTCTGCTAAAACTGAAAGGCAGACAACAGTAGGCTGTGAGCGCATGTGACATCAGTGCATGATCAGCCCACAACCTCTGTAATATTACTCATTTCTCCTCAATTTCATAATCAGATTTAATGAATTTGGAGCCACGACTGCATGAATCATTTTCTTTTGCATGAATCATTTTCTTCAAGTCACAATATCTCTTTTGATATTGTGACTTGTGATGTTACTCTAACATAATACAAATAGTGTTTACTGTATATATCCTTTAATATACTTTAATACACTTTATAGATCAACACAGAACATTACTGAATATATTATTGCTTCTTCAATCAAAGCAGTTTTCTGTCTTAGATGATATTTGTTTTTCATCCTCAAGTAATATGGAAATTTACATATAAAATGTGATCGTTCCTCTATTAAAATGTCTCTTATTTTTGAACTCATAAATAAAGCTGAATATGAGCAAAATTATTTTCTTAAAACTGCAGCTATTAAATACTGTTAACTTTCGCATTATTGCTTCATGTTATGACAAAGATCATTATGGCTTTTCTGGCCACTCAGAAGACATGTATATAGCTTGGAGGTTGGCCTTTGATAGCTTAGTTATGTTTCATTGAAGTACCAGCACTGTCTTACATGTTTCTAAAATTAATTAGAGAAATAAAAACACAAATGAGGTAGTTGTTGACAAACCGTAAAATTACAGAGCTATAAAATCAATGTGCATAGCAAAACTCTTACTTAATTTAGAGAGTTCAATGAGAAATATTGGGCTTTTTATTGAATTCCTTGACTTTGGTATCTATGGACATGGTTAAGCTCTGAATGTGATATGACTGGGGTCTTTGTCTCAGGAGGAAAATCCAAACAGCAGGAGACTAAGCAAAAGTCCATCTGCTCTCTGTTTAATCCCCAAGATCTCATTTCTTTTAATCACCTCTCATCAATACACCATCTCACAGATTAGTGAAGATCAGCTCACCTCGCCCAAACTCCCTCCAGCTCACCGCACTATTGTTTTTATTTAATGAGTGAGATTTCTGCTACAAATGTTGTCACTTCCTGAGAGCAGGAGTTCAGCGAGTGTGCGGTGTTTGTGAGGGAGCCATCAGTCTAATGAGGGGCGTCCTGTGAAAGCACTTCATGTGTGAGTGTGGTGTGAAGAGCAAACACCAACTGTCGGCTAACAGGAACATCACGAGAATGAGAATTTAGCATACAGTGGCCCCCCAAAATGTATTCAGACCATTCATGACACATTTTAAAAAGTTTGAGTGTCATTGTGTTATATAACACGATATTAAAACAAGTGGCAAGGATTGAACAGAAATGTGAAACACGCATCCACTTTTCTGTTTAATAAAGCATTTTACAAAAAAGTTTTTTAGGTTGTAACTGATAAAACATTAGACGTAATGTTAAAAGTGAAAACAAAATGTATTATGACACATTTGGTTGCCAAGAGTTTAACAAACTGTAAAAAAGTTTTAAAATGTGCTAATCTAAATTAACTGGCTAAAATAGTAAAAAATAGTAGCTGGATACACATGATTTTATGGTAGGAACTTGTTTAAAGTGTAGTTAGTGACAAGCTACACCTGTGGTTATTTTGATTGGATGCCTGTGTAAACTAAAAAGGGAAATACTTTATACATCCAGTTAAGATCTGTGTTTTGTAAATATCTCAAAACTTCAAAGATTAGTTATTCAATAAAATTATTTTCAGAAATGTTAATGATTTGATCAGAAAGTTTCCAGAACACGTTTTAAAAAGTATGAAGGCAATTTTCAAAAGCACTTTATCAGTCTTGTTTGACATATTGTGACTCTGCAGGTTATTTGTTATTTTTTTTCTTCTTTTAAAGTAATTTGTGGTCATAATTTATTCACATGGCACATTATGTAAATGAACACCACAGTGTGACTGAATGAAAAATGAATCAGGCACAGTCTAACTATTATCCAACTACAAATTACCAAACAGCCAATCGCCACATTACGGCTTTAGCTTTGGTCGTGTGTTATAATTTTAGATCCATTATTCATTTATATGGGTAAACATGCTGATATTATCATCTGTTATCATGTACAGGGGCTCGTTAATAAAGAAACTCCCACATGAGGGTGTTTTTTCACTAAAGCGTGTGTCTATGTACAGTGAAAGTCCTCATTTTCAAATACGGCCGGTGGGAATTCACAGCTGTGGACTAAAGAGGGCTCTGTTTTGTGAGCTACTCTGTGTTCACCCAAAAATGTCTCTGTTTGTATTTTAGCAAGTAGAATGCAAGACAAATGAATTGTCAAATTTACATGCTGAGATAAAGGGAAATAACTGCAGAGAGGAGCCGTCCTAAGGCCAGCACACTAATTCAGCCCCCTGCACTGCGCTATCGCTAAAGCAAGCCCTCGATCATCGAAGACCTTTAGGTTCTGTTTGTAGATTCCCGCCTTTTTTTAGGATTGTAAACGCTCTTTGTATTCTCAGAAACTGGGAGATAATGCAGATTTTCCGATGTAGATCTTTCTGTGTGATTACGTATGGATGGAAATTGTCCTTGACAGGCCAGACATGAAGAATATAATGTCTTATAAAAACAACATGTTTTAACAACATGAGTGCTGCTTGCTTATGCAGAGGTTTTCTCTGTGTTCCTGGGATTTAACGGTTGGTTGCTTACTGGCCCGAGTTACAAAAGTCTGTATGATATTTTAATCTTTTTTATG